>CAXITT010000173.1:331081-356406 GCA_964033795.1 Lymnaea stagnalis
TATATATATATATATATATATATATATATATATATATATATATATAGGGCCTATATATATATATATATATATATATATATATATATATATACATACATATATATGTATGTATGTATATATACTATTTAACGTGAAAGACTATGAGTCAGTGGAGTAAAGTACAAATAATATAATCATGATTATAAAGGGTCTTGAAGACGATTTTTGAGCCTCGAGAAAATCTAAATGTTTGGCCCCCCACACATTTCAAAATAATTAAATCAAACGTGTACCGGGTACCCCAAAAATTCCTCCATTGTCCCAAGCCCAAGTGATTTACTTGGTTGTCTAGGCATCTCTGCACTGCTATGTACTTAAAAGAAATTTTATTGAAAAAATTCAGACACCTTGTTTCATAAAAGAGACCTTATAATCTGATAATATTGCTCAATGGATAGGCGTATAATTATAAGTTTGTACATTTTACGCGGTCACGTAACATCACCATTAAAAAATGTATATTCATTCCCTTCCAATAGTTACATTACACTGTTTTCACCGGATACGACCTTTTGAACCTTAGCGTCGATCAGCTGTAGACTTTAAAGCAGTGAGGAAAATTTTTACAAGACCGGCATAGTCTTCAAACAAAATAGGATACTTCAAACTGAGTACAGTAAAGAATCCCCGATTAATCTAAGATGGAACAAAACAGTGTTGTTGTGTTATTAACTTATTTTCACTATTAGCCGAAGAATACTTATTTATTATGTATAGTATAAAATTATTTTACTTTAGGGGTCGTCCATTAGTTACGTCAACACTTTTTAAGCAATTTATGACACCCCCCCCCCCCAACCCCTTGTCAACAACTGCCAAACTTTCAATGACCCTCCCTTTTTAATTATGTAAATAAAAAAAAAAAAAAACAAAAAAAAAAACACCAAAGTACATAAATAAATTTATAAATACAATTTACCTCCTGCTGATTAGCAGATGGCTGATCTATTTTATTAAATAATGACAATAAAATTGTAGGAAAACCATTTCATTACAAATAAATAGATCTTTAGCTTGTTAATCAACAAGTTAAAAAGTTTTACACTTAAATTTTATATTGCAGAATTAATTGAAAAGTTGTTAACGACTAAATATCATTGTTTGTGGTATAAATATGATTATTGTCATTAAAGCTAACAATTATAGCATAGCTTCTAGCTTCTATAATCTTCCCAAGGAGTAGCTAGGTTTGCTTTATCGTAACAATGGGCATCAGGGACATAATTTGGGTAGGGCAGGAGGCATTTGCAGGTTTTATTTAAATTGCTATGTATTGCTTTGCGGCTCGCATTGTTCTTCGCAAATGCAATTTCGACCATGCTAAAACACTTCTGAGAGAGCTGCGTTGGCTGCCGGTCTGCGCTTGCATAGATTACGAAATTGCAACTTTGTGCTACCGCTGCTTACATGACCTGGCGCCGTCCTATCTCAAAGAGCTGCTGACGCCTTATGTACCAACTAGACAACTCCGCTCATCCGATAGTGGCAAACTCTCTACTCCACGTGTTGGCCTTGAGACTTACGGAAAGTGTACTTTCGCATTTGTTGGCCCAACAATTAGGAACGCCCTACCTGTTGCTCTGCGAAACAATCAGACACTGGAGTCCTTTAAAACCGATTTAAAGACACATCTTTTTCGCAAACACCTTCTGGGATGTTGTTGTCTACCACATTTTCCAGTTAATGCATATTGGCTGTGTTGCTTATTGTTGAAATGGCTAGAAAGACTTTGACTTGGTATGCTTGTAATTATTTTTCGTAGTGTTGCGTTTGTTTTAAATTATAGATTTTTAAACATGGTTGACTTTGTACCGCGGTTCGAGCCTTTGGGGATGAAGTGTGTTTTTTCAAATAAACTTTATTATTATTATTATCATTACTGTGGGTCACCTCCAGTAATAAACAACTTAACAAGCCGACCAAGTTTTTGTTTTGCCCCCCCCCAATGAAAAGACGCCCCTGATGGGCATAGTCTATACTGGCAGATTGATCATTTTAATCTTGCAGCACTGATATACCAGACAAGTCAACATCATCCTCATCTAACCATTCAGCACTTAAAATTACCATACCTGCAACAGAATCTACAGGTGAAGAGAGGCCGAATTTTAACAAAGTGTGCTAACATTCTGACCAGCCATCTGCAGTGCACATACACACATTAAATAAATCAAAAATTTTTAAAAGCCTAAAAATTATATGACTATTTACGCTCATTTACATTTATAAATTTTTAAAAATAATTTAATAACCAGTCAATTTTTAAGATTAAAAATTTAATAGAGAAAGCAAGATTGTTGACGTCAACTAATCTAAACCCCCCCCCCCCTTGTCAACAACTGTCAAACATTTCCAAACCCCCTATTTTGTTGACGTAATTAATGGACCCTTACCCTTGGTAAGTTTTGTTAAGATTAGATCAGATTGATCATTGAGATTACTTACTTTAAGTACTTTAACTTTTTATGACTTATGTACTTATGTCACTTATGAAATGTGACTATTTCACTTATACTTAGGGTAGGGCGACCAAATCATGAAGTGGAAAAAATGGGACACACCCAAGGAGGGTTTGGGGGATAGCCTCCAGCTATAGAGGAGTCCGGGGGCCTCCGCCAGAAATATTGAAATATGCTCATTATAACTATTTTCAGACCTAGAAATCTTTTAAGGTAAATTTGGAGAGCTGTGTTTTTTACCATGGCCTCCATCTTGGTTGCTGCGAACCATGAACTTTAACATGTTCACAGGTCGTGGCAACCAAGATGGCGGCCATGAAAAAATAAAATAACTCACATTTGCTAAAATTTGGAATAAAACGTTAAAAATTAATGAAAAAATTGTCCTAAATGTATCCCTAAACCTAACCTGAACCCTAAACTTATCCCTAACCTTTGTTTTGACCCTATCGGAACCAGGGTTTTAACCCTTGGAACCAGGGTTTTGACCCTATTGGAACCAGGGTTTTGACCCTGAAAACTAGGAAAATGAACAAAAACAAATAAAATGGCAAGAAATAATGAAAATCCAACTTACAGTTTCATGGAATACACTTTTACACACTTTATTTTAGGTTCCTCCGAAAATAATATCCAGAAAATGAATGAAGCACCATGCTGTCATTTTCAAAGATGGCGGAACACATAGAAATATTAAAATTAGCTAACCAATGAAATTTTAATTAAAATTAATTAACCAATAAAAATTTGCCATCGTTATATTAATGAAAATGTAACTCTTTTAACAAAAAAAATAAGCAACTTAACAAAACACGCAAATGACGTCAGGGTGCTATCTCTCAAAATTTGCCTTTTTTAAAATTTACCTTCACTTTTGTAATTTAATTTAAACTCTGAGGCATATCATAAACGAAAACAATAATTTTGCAGTGAATATGGTAGGGACACTGTCTTTTATGCAGTGTCGGCAGAGTGGTAGAGGGAGAACAGTGCAGCCATCATGCGAGCCCACATTACTACTGGCACTGGCTACGCAGGTAGCCAAAATGTTACTTGAAGTTAAATTATAAATTAGGAAGTTTAAGTGCTTTGAAAATGTGTTTGGTTTTAGAAATGGGATATTTAAGCGTCCCAAGAGACTTTTTTTGGGACACCGAGTACGATTGTGAAAAAAAGAGACTATCTCGTTTTTACGGGACACTTGGTCACTCTAACTTAAGGGCCATCCATAAATGACACCACATAAATTTTGATGATTTTTGACCAAAAAAATTACCCCCCCCCCCCAAAATAAAATCACCAATCTCCGCCCCCCCCCCCCCCCTATATAATTACCTGTGTCCACTATTGTCCATTACAAACCCTTAAGAAATTCACCTCCCATGGATATCAAATTACAGCAACTGTGTCAGAAACATTTCACTAGAACAGTTAGGACCAGCTCAAGGCGGGTACGATGCGTGATCATTACACAGGCGGGCAGCGGCAAAATATGTTAGAATTTAAAAAAATAAGTTCTGAACTCTACCCATAATTTTCCAGAGGGCGACAATTGCCTATTTTCACCCAACCTTAAAATGTCTAGCGCCGGCCCAGAGAACAGTGGTTCTAAACCAGGGATAAAAGTACCTCTCCAGAGCTGAGGTGTGGAAGTCCAGAAAACTGCATTTGCTCCGATTGCTAGTTGTTGCTGCCTTTTTTAACAAAAATAAGTTTTATGCATTTTGATTAGCAGCAGTAAATGTTTTTCTGGTGAATTTGTTGCCCCATTACTTGCATTGGTAATTTTTATTTTTTTAAAAGTTAATGAAAGAATTAAAACCACGATAACTAAATTATTTAAGCATGCTTAATTTTATTACCATATAATTTATACATTTTGGGGGTAAGGGGAATGTTTAAAACGGAGTGGGCCTGCAGCACTGCAAAAAGGTTCAGAATCCTTCCCCTACGCAGTATTCCTAATTCTATGACTCCCGTGTCCACGTTTAGCCATAAATTTTCATGACTGTCATTGTAACTACACCCCGATTCTCCTCCTTCCTGGCATCCTGTAACTTGAACAGAGCCCAATTCTCAGACCTCGCATACTTGTCTGATTCTCTCAGTGATAGCAGTTTAAAAATAAAATGATTTTAATTGTTGTAGAAAAGAATAATGCTAAAAATGTCTGTAATGTCATTTATGGATGGCCCTTTATAATTACAATTATAATCATAATAAAAAGGCAATAGTCTCTATCAAGTCTCATACTCATAGTCATAACAAACTTGGTTGCTACAAAGTCAAAAGGAGTGTTAGCGCATTGTCATTATTGATTAGGAGATTAGTAGTGGGGGGTTGGGCTCTTAAATTAAGACATGAAGAAGGACTGAAGGTGGGGGAATAGAAAAGACTAAGAAGGCCTTCGCCTTTTGGGCTTTGGGTGGAATATAATTATAAAGTAGTGTATATAATTAATAATTTAAGATTGAGAGTTGGCACCCGGCGATGGGAATCAAACCCCTTTTGAAAGCTTTTTCTGTTAGAAATTTCGGTTCCTAAACAACTTAAAGTTAATTTTTGGTTAGCGGTACAGATAAGGCTGGCGATTAGTTGGCATGTTTTTGAAATGAACTTTATTATTATTATATAGGTAATGGAGGTTCTTCCAGGCCTATGTCTACTTCAGTCTCTTGCTCCGTATTCAAGAGATTTAGATTTTTATCTTTGTGTTTACTTACTTAATGCAAGTTTGTATGTTCATATTTTCTATTTTGAAACTTAAAATAAGTTTGGATTTGGTTCAGTAACAACTAAAGTTTGGGCTTGGGTTCTATTCGGCAACCACTGTAGTTCCAAGGATTTTGGCAGTGGAATTGTGGGTAGGGGAGGGGGCATCAACAAAAGGGGTGATAGGAAGCAGCTGCTTCCAAAACTAAGTTAGGTGGGGCGTAACGCTACCCCCTTCCCTGTTTTTTAATTTAAATTAAAAAATAAATATTCCAAAGTTTAAAAAAACAACTCAATATGGGTGTGTGTGTGTGTTTATGTTGTTTGTGATTTTCGTCAAGAGAAAAAAAGTATAATTTAATAATTTAATTGTTAAGCTTGAGTTAGGAATTGAATCCAATCCTCTAGAAAAGAGTGACACATGTTTTGACTGCACAGCCATCCAACCGAACTCTGAAATTTAAGACTTGAAACTAAAATACAAATTATAGGCCTGCTCAAATCATTTTTTACAATAATCACTGGATTTATTTGCTGAAAAAGATATAGAATTATTGAGCTTTTAGCAAAATTGCAATAATTTGTTTTCAATATTATTATTGAACAGTCATCAATAATCTAAGAATTTTTTAACTGAAATTTTTGTACTTGTGTTACTAATATTCATACTAAACTCCAGAATTAAGCTCCAATTCCATGACTGACATGTTCCAAACACAGTATTTAATAAGTACGGGGGGGATGCTTGTATTCCACCACCTGTTTGGGGGGGGGGGAGGGGGGGGGGGATAGATGCCTCTGGGTGGGGGGTGATGAAAAAATATAATTTTCGTTTACAAAAATCGTTTATAAACTCCAGAATTAAGCTCCAATTCCATGACTGACATGTTCCAAACACAGTATTTAATAAGTACGGGGGGGATGCTTGTATTCCACCACCTGTTTGGGGGGGGGGGAGGGTGGGGGGGATAGATGCCTCTGGGTAGGAGATGATGAAAAAATATAATTTTCGTTTACAAAAATCGTTTTGCAATTGGGTTTGCTAGTTTTAATTAAAGTGTAAGCGTTTCTGGCACAAGTGCTGATGTAAGACCATGTCGGTTCTTAAATGTTTGTGATAGGTTCATTTGAGTTGGTTCGTACTTGTCACATTGAAGTTTGAGTTGAGTTCAGTGTTGGTCATTAGCAGGGTTGGGGTTCATTCATCCGCAGGCTTTGAGTTTGGTTGGGTCATCAGCAGGGTTCAAGTGTGGTATCTTTGGTTGTGGTTCAATTGGCATTTCTAGGTGAAATGGTCGGTGCATGTAGTTGTTACAGGGGCGGAAGACTTTGAAGAGAGTAAAATAGCAGAGGGTTTATACTGGAGGGGGAGATTCTAGGCGATATGATTAAGGGCAAGGCGTGGCATGGGTGACGGGGTTCATGTTTATTTTTTTGGCACTAGGGGTAGGGGGATCCTTTTCTTCAAATGTATCTATAGATAAAAAACTAATTGATTTTATGTTTTCTAAAAAATTGAAATTTAGGGAGGTAATTAAGATATACATTGACTTTCTATGTATTTACATTAGAATTTCAGCTTTATTTGAAAATGTATTAATAACATTTTTTTTTAGCTGCTCTTTAAATAAAAGAATGTCATCTCCAAAGAAAACATTTCAAAGACTGCCTCAAGATGTTAAACCCACTCTCTATAAAGTGAAACTTCAGCCTGACTTACAAGAATTCAGTTTTACAGGATGGGAAGAAGTCACGCTGCAGGTATATACTAATTGTGACAACACAAATACATTTGCAAAATATATAACACATGTTCAGGTTCATTTCTAATTAATTTTATTAATCTATCATAATCTATGTCAAACTTCTTAATTTGAAAAAAGAACAAATTTGATTTTATTTTTAAGTTTCTGGTAATTATTTTCATAATTATATGCTTTATAAAAAAAACTGTTCCCGCTGCCCATCATTTTAGGGTAAATTAAAAATCATTTTTGAAATAAGGCATAGTTAAGTAGCTTGTTGAACCCGACATTATCAAAAAATATTTTGTAAGTCAATTAACTAAAGTTTCAACGCAGTTCAAACTTAATAATGGAAGCCAACAAATGTAATTAGTATACAGTATTTACGGTAATAAGACTGTGGTATAGATTGACAACAAGAAATGATAGCAGGACGAAAAGGTACTTCTGAAGACTAGGAAATCTTCATAACCACATCAGATTACAAAATAAGACTTTAAATTATTATGATTTAAAATTGTTTTAAAAATTACTATTTGATTGAATAATTTTACAATACTATAATTTTTACTTTTGAGTTCGTCATTTTGCAGGTTATATCCTCTACAAATAAGATTGTCATCAATGCTTTCGACATAGCAGTGAAAAAAGTTTGGTTAATAGGTAATTTAACATTTTTGTGTTAGGTAATTTAACATTTTTGTGTTAGGTAATTTAACATTTTTGTGTTTATATATTCTTGCTTTAAAGTAATTATGAAAGAGATCTTTATTTCTGAGCATTAATTGTACTAAATCTTTTGTAAACAAGTTTGTTCTTTTTGTTTTATCACCTTTCCTCCCCCCTACATTGAAATAGTTGCTTTATTATTATTGCATATTTTCATTTACAAAAAAACGTGCATTGATGCTATTTTCTATTTATCAGATAATGGAAAAGAAAAGATTCCAGAAGTTGTGGTTAATGATGTCAATGAAGTAGTGGAGTTTATATTTCCTTATTACATTTTGGTGAGACCTTACAATCTTTTTTTTGTATTTTGTTGTTGAAAATCAATGTGTATGTTTTGTCGTTCAAATTACATGACTACATGAACTCAGATTGTGGTCACATTTAAAAACATGAAGGAGTTAGAAAAATTCAAATACAGCATAAAGAAAATTGATAAATAAAAAATCTCCTGCTGGATCAATGTGGGAAACAAAAAGAACGATTGAACTTTAAACAAAACAGAACCAAATAGCCCAAGACATCTACATAGGTAAACTTAAATTACAAGAAAATAATATGTATCGAAAAAATTATTATATACCATTTTATTTTTCCATTTTTGAACTTAATAATGTTTATTTTTAAGGCTGTCTGCAGAAATTTTATTCTTTGATCTCTCCTATGAAATGGCTGGCTGAAAATGAAAATGAGGGTGGCACGGGGTAGATTATCCAAGGGCCCCATTTCTTTTTTACTTGGGCCCAGGTGGTTTAACCCTGACCCAAATAATCTGACCCCCCCCCCTCGAGCTTCACAGCGAAGCAGAATCATTATGTCCTGAAAGGCAATCAAGCAAATGAACAAAATCAGCCAGTATATGAGCTTTCACTCATAAACTCTTATTCTCAGGCCTTTTGGGCTATGATTATTATGCTGCATACCTTAACCTTATTTAAGTGTTTTTGGCTTTATTGCAGATCACACATTTTTTCTCTGTTTATTGATCTGACTTTAATGTTTCTAGCCAGGCCAGTACCTACTGAACATTGAGTTCACTGGTCACCTGAATGATCAGTTGCATGGCTTTTACAGAAATAAGTATGTTCATCAAAATGGTGAAATTCGATATGCTGCTGGAACACATTTTGAGGTAACTATTTTATTCTTTGAACAACAATAATGAAGGAAGAAAATTAATAAAATTGCTAACAATACTTTTGTCTTTTTCCCCACAACAGCAAAAAAAATTATAAATGGGGGAGCAATAGGATAACAGCGGATCTCAAACCGTACCAAAACCAAAAAAAATCAAATTCACACTGGTCCTCACCCCAACTTAAGAATAAACACCCTTGCAACTGGTTGGTGGAAAAACACAAATTAGTGGGTTGAAAGCCACTGTCTTTGAACAGGTGACATAGACAAACTTCAGAAGGCACAGAACTCCGCATGCAGACTCATTTTTAAATCAAAGAAACACGACCACATTCAACCACACATGCAGCAACTCCACTGGCTTCCAATATCCTCTCGCATCAAGTACAAGTCTGCCAATATATGCTTCAACTCTTTCACTGACCCTCACTTTCCTGTCTATCTCTCTGAACTGTTGCTTCCTTACATCCCCACAAGACAACTACGCTCTTCAACTGATAATAGAACCCTCTCAATCCCAAGAACCAAAACTAAGACCATCGGTGAACGCTCCTTCTACTTCCATGCGCTCACTTTCTGGAACCAGCTCCCCTTCCATATCCGTCATTGTGAAACCTCGTCCACTTTCAAAAAGTCCCTTAAAACCCATCTGTTTAGGTCCGCCTATGACCTGTGATGCACCCTCCTTGCCCTGCCTCATTTTCTGTCTCAGATTGATCCTGTATTTATGTTTTTTTTTTCAAAGAATATGCCAAAACCTGCCAAAGTGTACTTGTTTTTATAGCCATTTTAATGTTTTAGCTACTGTTTTTATAGTCATTTTTCACATTACTACTCTAGTGTCTCAGGTTTTTCATTTTTCTTTTACTTTAGCCGTTTCAATAGTTTACATATTTTTAATAATTGTAAAGCGCTTAGAGCTGTAAGGTAAGCACTATACAAAAATGCCTAAATAATGATAATAATACTAATGTCTATAAGAGAAAAATGCACACCTACTGTTAAAAAATTATTCCCCCAAAATAATATACATCTTTATGAATAACTTTGAAATGTAAGATGATGAAAAAAATTGGATTAAAATATGTGTAAATATTATTTTTTTTATGCTATAAAATCAATTCAGTCAGCGTTCAATTATTAAATCGTCTAATAAGAAATGATTTCTTCCTTAATGGAAACGGTCATGCGAATGCTTTCCATTACATTATTCCATAATGGAAAATATTTGCATGACTGTTTACATTACAGAGACTCTATTTTTTTATTTATTGTTTCCAGAAAACAAGATGATGCATTTTGAAGTTGATATGGAGGAATTTATATTCAGAGATAATTTACTGCAGAATTAAAATGAATTTACAATACATTGAAATTTTGACTAATTTATGATGTTAAAATCAATATACAATGACACTTTTTGACATACATTTCATACACTTGATGTAGACTTGTTTTATCGTCCTCTTGTTTCAAGATCTTATGAAACACATTTTACTAAGCAAAAGCTGGGGATGTCTGTCTGTTATTTTGATTACGTTGATTTGATATTTTTAATCCCCATCGAAAAAAAAGGCATGTTAGTGAAAATATGGTGTTTATAGACGAAATCATTGTCCATGTTAAACAGAACTGTGTGAATTAACATGATCCAGGATCCAGGGTCAACTAGTTTGGTCATGATTCATTTGGATTTTTCTAGGCAACTAGTGCCCGCAGAGCTTACCCCTGCTGGGATGAGCCAGCCATCAAAGCCAAGTTTGTGTTTACATTGGTGGTGCCCAAAGACAGATTAGCATTATCTAACATGGCAAGTACAATTTAAAAAGTATACAATTTTTTTAAATATATTTTTCTATATCCTTTTTGGCCATTGACTGCAGTGATATCAAGTAATTTTAATGTGACAGAAAGGTATTCTATGAACAGACTTTTGAGATTGGCATTGGTCTTCCACACCTGGCTGTGTGACACAAGGTTGCTGGTATGATCCCAGTCAAAACAGATTGACATTGGTCTGCCACACCTGGCTGTAAACACAAGTTTGCTCAAACAGCCTGTACACTAACATACTCATTCCTTCAACTTGCTCAAACAGCCTGTACACTAACATACTCATTCCTTCAACTTGCTCAAACAGCCTGTACACTAACATACTCATTCCTTCAACTTGCTCACACAGCCTGTACACTACCATACTCATTCCTTCAACTTGCTCAAACAGCCTGTACACTAACATACTCATTCCTTTAACTTGCTCACACAGCCTGTACACTACCATACTCATTCCTTCAACTTGCTCAAACAGCCTGTACACTAACATACTCATTCCTTCAACTTGCTCACACAGCCTGTACACTACCATACTCATTCCTTCAACTTGCTCACACAGCCTGTACACTACCATACTCATTCCTTCAACTTGCTCAAACAGCCTGTACACTACCATACTCATTCCTTCAACTTGCTCACACAGCCTGTACACTACCATACTCATTCTTCAACTTGCTCAAACAGCCTGTAGATAAAGAGGAGCCAAGCCAAGAAAACAGTGCCCTCAAAGTTGTGACGTTTCAGACCACTCCTCTCATGTCCACCTACCTGACAGCGTTTATAGTAGGAGAATACGATCACTTAGAAGGGGTGACGTCGAATGGCATCCCTGTCAGGGTTTTCACGCCTCTTGGCAAACAGGACCATGGCCAGTTTGCCCTGGAGGTGGCAAGCAAAGCTTTATCCTATTATGAATGGTATTTTGGCATCCCCTATGGCCTTCCAAAGCTGGACCTCATCACCCTCTCCGAGTTCGCCATAGGTAATTTGTTGGTTTGCTTTTTCTTTTTCTTTCAGCATAGTTAAATTAAATTAATTAATGACACAAAGTACCTGTACAAGTGCTGAGCCATTTTAGGTCGGTGCAGAATAAAAATTTAATCAAAACATTTTGTACATTTTTGTATGTCACATTTTCAAATTAACAAAATAATTTTGGAATTTGGATTGGGCTAACCATAAGAGACTGTGATAAATCATACTGAAATAAGTTGTGTAAATAAAACAGTATATGTACTTTTATTGATTTGGAAACAAAATACAAATATAAATGTTACGGCTAATGCCTTCATCCATACAACAAATAATATTAATGCAAATTAAACTCTACGTATCTGCCTATTACTATTATTATTAAGAAAATAAAATTATTTGAAAGATTTCTATATTTCAACTCACCACTTGTCCGTCTCAATGTTCAAGGCTGAAGAAGACGCCATTTTTTAATATAGTCTCAGCTAAAGTCTGCGTACTCAAAAAGTAGAATATCCATTCAATAATTTAATCCGAAGTAAGTAAAACGAGTACTTTGGACAGTGCCATCTACAGGAGTTGTTAGTTCACAATGAATGATGACTCAGATTTCCACAGGAGCAATGGAGAACTGGGGTCTCATCACTTATAGAGAGACGGCCTTGCTGGTGGACCCTAAGAACTCGTCTGCTTTCAGAAAGCAAGTTGTCTCCCTTATTGTTGCCCATGAACTCTCTCACAACTGGTTTGGAAATCTGGTCACAATGGTAAGCTCTAGGAGTTACGAAACAATGGTAAGCTCTAGGAGTTACGAAACAATGGTAAGCTCTAGGAGTTACGAAACAATGGTAAGCTCTAGGAGTTACGAAACAATGGTAAGCTCTAGGAGTTACGAAACAATGGTAAGCTCTGGGAGTTACGAAACAATGGTAAGCTCTAGGAATTACGAAACAATGGTAAGCTCTGGGAGTTATGAAACAATGGTAAGCTCTGGGAGTTACGAAACAATGGTAAGCTCTAGGAGTTACGAAACAATGGTAAGCTCTAGGAGTTAAGAAACAATGGTAAGCTCTAGGAGTTACGAAACAATGGTAAGCTCTGGGAGTTACGAAACAATGGTAAGCTCTAGGATTTACGAAACAATGGTAAGCTCTAGGAGTTACGAAACAATGGTAAGCTCTAGGAGTTGCGAAACAATGGTAAGTTCTAGGAGTTACGAAACAATGGTAAGCTCTAGGAGTTACGAAACAATGGTAAGCTCTGGGAGTTACGAAACAATGGTAAGCTCTAGGAGTTACGAAACAATGGTAAATGGTAAGCTCTAGGAGTTACGAAACAATGGTAAGCTCTA
Source organism: Lymnaea stagnalis (assembly GCA_964033795.1). Lineage (NCBI taxonomy): Eukaryota > Metazoa > Mollusca > Gastropoda > Lymnaeidae > Lymnaea > Lymnaea stagnalis. Next base: position 344,059 of record CAXITT010000173.1, read on the forward strand.
GGAGTTACGAAACAATGGTAAGCTCTAGGAGTTACGAAACAATGGTAAGCTCTAGGAGCTACAAAACAATGGTAACATCATTAGCCAGGATTTTTTTTTTTTCATTATGTTAAAAACCAAAAAGAAAAGGGACAACGCCAGGTTGAATTTATTAATCCAATTGTTCAGTTACACCTGAGCAAATGATGCTGCTTCAGAAAATGCTTCACATGGATTAAATACAAGTCTTTAAGAACAAAGGCTGTGACACACTTCTCAGGGATTAAATACAAGTCTTTAAGAACAAAGGTTGTGACACACTTCTCAGGGATTAAATACAAGCCTGTAAGAGCAAAGGCTGTGACACACTTCTCAGGGATTAAATACAAGTCTTTAAGAACAAAGGTTGTGACACACTTCTCAGGGATTAAATACAAGCCTGTAAGAACAAAGGCTGTGACACACTTCTCAGGGATTAAATACAAGCCTGGAAGAACAAAGGCTGTGACACACTTCTCAGGGATTAAATACAAGCCTGGAAGAACAAAGGCTGTGACACACTTCTCAGGGATTAAATACAAGCCTGGAAGAACAAAGGCTGTGACACACTTCTCAGGGATTAAATACAAGCCTGTAAGAGCAAAGGTTGTGACACACTTCTCAGGGATTAAATACAAGCCTGTAAGAGAAAAGGTTGTGACACACTTCTCAGGGATTAAATACAAGCCTGTAAGAGAAAAGGTTGTGACACACTTCTCAGGGATTAAATACAAGCCTGTAAGAGAAATGCTGTGAAAGAATTTGAAGAAAAAAAAATTTGGAATGTGTATGTGGGTTACAAAAAAAAGTGTAACTCAAGACAAAAGCATTACTTCCTTCTCTAGGCTGACAATGGTTGCTTCACTTTTTTAGTAGGATTTGTGATGTTTTATTATAAGAAATCAACTTTTCTCTGCCTGCCTCAGTCAATATTTTTCTTATTAAATCACTTAAATGCTCATTCTTAATTGTAATATTTTTTGTAAAAGATTGTGTGATTTAAAAATTATTTTTTTACTAAAATTTTAAAGCTTTGTGGCTTAGACCTGCCCATGACATGCCTGACACACCTGACCCACCTGCCCATGACATGCCTGACCAGCCTGACCCACCTGCCCATGACCTGCCTGACCCACCTGCCCATGACATGCCTGACCAGCCTGACCCACCTTCCCATGACCAGCCTGACCCACCTTCCCATGACCAGCCTGACCCACCTTCCCATGACCTGCCTGATGCACCTGCCCCACCTGCCCGATGCACCTGTCCCACCTGCCCATGACATGCTTGTCCCACCTGCTCATGACATGCCTGACCCCCAGACACTGGTGTCAAGTTACTTTCATGCACCTTCTCATATATTTCAGCTCATTGAATTTTACTATTAAAAAATGTAAAGATATATCTCTGGCTTCCACTGTAACAGGAATGGTGGACAGATCTTTGGCTCAAAGAAGGCTTTGCCACATGGATTGAATACCAGTGTGTTGATGCACTTTACCCTGAGTTCAATATTTGGAAGCAGTTTATCAAAGCTGAACAGAGCAGAGCTTTAGAGTTAGATGCCCTTGACAGTAGCCATCCTGTTGAGGTATTTAATTTTTTTTTTTTTAAATAGCCATGGCAACTTAATTTTAAGTAAGTTCATGCCACTACATTAAAATAATGCTAAAAAAAAAAAAAACTAATGTACTATTAAAATTTTAAACATAAGCCACTACATTAAAATAATGCTAAAAAAAAAAAGAACTAATGTACTGTGAAAATTTTAAACATAATCATTGAAGTTGCACAGGAAGTGGATGTTTAATGAGGAACAGATGAACTGATTTATTTTCATCTAAATTTTACTGCCATCCATTAGATTTCCACATCAACTGACATATCCTACACAATTGAAAACAAATTCCAAGCTCTTCCTTCTCAATGCCTTATATAAAATTCAACTATAAGGCAAGTGGAAGAGAATGCTGTGGTGATGCAGGGGGGGAACAAACAGGGGCATCAACTCTCAAACCAGTTTGTTAAGTTTGAGTTTTTAAAATGATAAAATGTCCTATTCACAACAATTTTCATCAGAAATCTCATTTTGCCAGGTTCAAGTTGGAAGTCCCAGTGAGATAGATGAGATATTTGATGAAATCTCTTACTGTAAAGGAGCCTGTCTGATCAGGATGTTACAGTCTTTCATTGGGAACGAGGTGTGTCTCTATATTAAGTCAATAAATAAAAATCATTAATTTCTGAACTTCATTATCCCTGCTCAAGTTTGTTAATCTACCAAATAAATAATTTTAAAATTTTGGCAACTCTAAATTTCAAACTTATTCCCCACATACAAGCAAGAAAATAATGGATGATTCCCTTTAGAGTGTTGTAAACTCAACAAAATAATGGATTATTCCATTAGAGTGCTGTAAACTCAACAAAATAATGGATTATTACCTTTAGAGTGCTGTAAACTCAACAAAATAATGGATTATTACCTTTAGAGTGCTGTAAACTCAACAAAATAATGGATTATTACCTTTAGTGTGCTGTAAACTCAACTAAATAATGGATTATTACCTTTAGAGTGCTGTAAACTCAACAAAATAATGGATTATTACCTTTAGAGTGCTGTAAACTCAACAAAATAATGGATTATTACATTTAGAGTGCTGTAAACTCAACAAAATAATGGATTATTACCTTTAGAGTGCTGTAAACTCAACAAAATAATGGATTATTACATTTAGAGTGCTGTAAACTCAACAAAATAATGGATTATTACCTTTAGAGTGCTGTAAACTCAACAAAATAATGGATTATTACCTTTAGAGTGCTGTAAACTCAACAAAATAATGGATTATTACCTTTAGAGTGCTGTAAACTCAACAAAATAATGGATTATTACCTTTAGAGTGCTGTAAACTCAACAAAATAATGGATTATTACCTTTAGAGTGCTGTAAACTCAACAAAATAATGGATTATTACCTTTAGAGTGCTGTAAACTCAACAAAATAATGGATGATTACCTTTAGAGTGCTGTAAACTCAACAAAATAATGGATTATTACCTTTAGAGTGCTGTAAACTCAACAAAATAATGGATTATTACCTTTAGAGTGCTGTAAACTCAACAAAATAATGGATTATTCCCTTTAGAGTGCTGTAAACTCAACAAAATAATGGATTATTCCCTTTAGAGTGCTGTAAACTCAACAAAATAATGGATTATTCCCTTTAGAGTGCTGTAAACTCAACAAAATAATGGATTATTACCTTTAGAGTGCTGTAAACTCAACAAAACAGCAAGACTCATTTATTGGGAGTGCACACAAAATATATAGACTATAAAATCCATTTGCCTTGTAATTTAACATCAAGAGGATAAGTGAAGCTTACCTCTTGTGGAATAGTGGAGAAAAAATTATCTGCAATGTTTAGAGAAGCATTAATGAATTACTTGGACAGATTTGTTGACAAAAATATTGTGTCTCGAAGTGAAATGACAGATTATATCTTTAAATTAATTATTCATTTATTCTTGGCCTAAAATCACATTCTATTTTGTAGACAAATTGTAAACATGTGATCCAGGTTGTCTGAGACATTGTCACTTTTATTTGCCCAACCTGGATATATCCAATACTTATCTCCAGAATTTTCGCCAAGGCATGAAGCTTTACCTAAATGAACACAAGTTTAGAAATACAAACACTAAAGACATGTGGGCTGCTATGTCCAAGGCCAGTGGTCAAAATATTGGTGCAGTCATGGATACCTGGACAAAACAGACAGGGTTTCCTCTACTCAAGGTAATTATCATGTATTTTTCAAGTAGCATTATCATATTCTAGGATTTTGTTTTCAAATCCAAATTTACTTCTGGCATAGGGTACGAGAAATGTGGTCTCTCCTCTATACAACGTGCCATATACCTTCTTTATTGTTTCAGGTCAAAGAAATAATTGATCCAAGCTCAACCATCCGTCAGGTTATCTTAACTCAGGAAAAATTGGCATCACAAGCTCCATCATCAAGTACTCTTTTTTTTTTTCAAATATTTGCTAGTTATTTGTTAAAATATACCCTATTCAACATCAGATTTTTTGAAAGATAAGTTTCCAATTTAAATATTTGGTCTTTTAGTTAGACACTATTGTTTTGAAAGTGCTATTGGTCTTTATTAGATCATAACATAGAATTGATCAATGATTGATTTTTTTTTATTTTTTTTTTTTGGAAATGTAATAATTACTGATAATCATACAATAAATAAAAATTTAACTAAGTGCAATAAAATATTTACCTGTATTATGAACCAAATCCTATTGCTGCCTTTGTTTCATTCTTTCTTAAAGCAGGTGGCGCTTCTAATCATAGTTGGATTGTCCCCTACTCTCTAACATCAACCAATAGTCCTGATGTTCCAGTGGTGAAAGGTCTTTTAGAAAATTCCAATGTAAAGTTTGAAATCTCTAACTGCAGTCCAAATGACTGGATAAGAGTATGTATTCGATTAGTACTGAGAGAAGAATTTCTACCTGTTAAATTAAAATTGTTTCATCTATAAGTAACCATTATTGGCTTCTTTTGCTTTTAACGATTTTAAAATGCTTAAAAAAAGTTTTCTTGGTTTAATTTTAACACTTTTAAATTTTTATTTTTTTATGACAATATTCAAATGTTTTAAAAAGTTATTAAATGGATAAAAATTATCTGACACCTCATTAATGGAAAGAGAGGGCTACTTCTTGATTTAATATAGTAAAGACAGAATATAAAGAATTTTTTTATATAATTATTTCATTACATTCAAACTTAAGATATTTATTTTTTCCAAGAGGCTTAGTCAAATTTGTTTCGGAAATTGAGTTATGGTTACTGATGATTTTTTTAATGTTGAGTACATATCAAATGAGGCAGAAAGGATTATGTCCCCTTTATTTTCTACTTGAAATCTTTAGGGAACTAAGTTTTTTCTTATTTTCTCAAAAGTTGTACGTTTTGACCTGGCCTCTGTGGTCTAAACGCTTTTCAATAGAAAAAAATGAGTCTTTACTGCTGATAAAGTCCAAGCATTTCATTGGCAGGTCAATCCTGGGCAGGTCACATTTTGCCATGTCCAGTATGAACCGGATTCTTTGCAGAGGCTTGTAGCAGACTTAGAGAAAGATCTCCTGTCACCAGAGAACAGAATAGGTTTACTCATTGATCTCTTTGCTTTGGTAAGGAAATCAAAAGACTTTTTTTCTCAGTTATCATTTTGAATTTGCTTTCACCTAATTATTTCTGTACAAGTTTTCTTTGGGTTCTTTCCACTTAACATTTTCAAAACCCAAATAATGAGAAGTACCCAGGCTCTTTTGTCCATTAAAATCAAACAAGATCATGTAATGATGCAACATTGTAAGTATTTCATAGTAAAGAATCATTTCTTCCCGTCTCAACTTTGATATACAGAACAGTTATTACAATATTTATAAAACTAATAGTGTGATAACAGCTGAATGCAAAGATTAGTTACAAATGAATTCTGTTCTTTATTCCCTCTTAAGTGCAGGGCTAACTACACTAGCGTTGTTGACGTACTCAAAATCACAGAACATTTTCGATCTGAAAAAGATTTTGCGGTATGCAGCAAGTTAGCCAGTGGTCTGTCGGGTTTGTCTCCCCTTGTGCAGCACATAAGTGAGGGAAGTGACCAGTGTTTCAAAAATTTTATGTGCAAGACTTTCAAGAAGATAGGTGAAAGGTTGGGCTGGGACGATTCAGACAATGACAGTAAGTTCTTTTAATTTTTTTAAATATTGTCTTACAGCTGCACTATAGAAATGAGAAACAATGTTTCCTAGAGTATACAATTAAGACCATAAACTATGTTTTTATGATGGCCTTGCTTTCTGATATCTATAAAAAAAATGTAAAGGTCATTTATATAGTAAAAGAATTAAAAATACTTTTGTTTCATCTAACCATAAAGTCATATTTTTTAAATGTCTTTATAGGCCACTCCACTAAGCTTTTGAGAGAGCAAGTCCTGATACAACTTGGCCTTGCCAAAGATCAAGAAACTATTGATGAAGCTCTCAGACGTTTTAGAGATCACTGTACTGGGAAAAGTCATCTATCTGCAAACATTAAAACACCTGTTGGTTTAAATTATACAACAATATATCTTATAATTGTTGGTTTTCTTCTTCTTCTTCTATATCTTAAGGGCCCACGATCAATTTATTGATCACTTTGGCTCCTATGCATGTAGATGGGATTTGTAATGTTTCTGTTCCTGGTGTTGATGAGGAAATTTCACTGATTTTAATTATACAACAATAAATCTTATACATTTTTTTTACAATTATTAATCACCCACATTTTTTAAAAATTGAAATAGCATGTTTATATAATTTATTAAAATTTAAGTGAGAGTGCAGCAATTAAATACCACCTATAAATAGTTTTTGACATATTTTTTAAATATATAAATTAAATTAAATACAATACATTTTTCAAACTTTTAAAGCAGCCTGTTAATTTGTTTAAATATTTTAAAACCCTTGAAAGCATGCAATTTGTAGTTGAAAGGAATTGAAATTTTGCACTAGCTCACTTACTTGGTTTATTGCTGAGACTTGTTCCCCTCATAAATTTTAGAGCTGTGTAAGTCTCTCAAACCCAAAGAAAATCAAAATAATTTAATAAGAATAAATGTTATCTGTGTGGTTTTTTTTAGGTCTACATAACAGTATTGACCAATGGGGGCAAAGATGTGTTTGACACTCTCATGAAGGTATTTAACTGATTTGTATGTCGTGTTGGTCTGTTTACACTTTTATCACTCTCACCAGCTTTATTTAATTCATTCTCAAATATTTGCCAATTGAAATTTTATCACTTTACTTTAATGTATCTTTCTAAATATTTTTTTTTGATACAATCTAAAGGGAAGGTTTAAATTAATTATGGCATAATTAAATATATTTTCAATTTAAAAATGTCATTGCTTATAAAGGATTCTTGATCTATAAATATGATGATTGCAGTTAAAGGCAAACAATTTATTTCATGTTGAATCATATAAACGTTCCTCTTTGCCCCTAACAGATGCATGACCTTGAAAATTCCTTAGAAGAAAAGAACCGTATCTCAAAAATATTGGGAATGGTTTCTGATGAGCATCTGATAAGAGAAGTTCTGGCATTTTCACTCTCTGTGAGTTTTAGTTGGTCAAAATTGATTAAATTATTAGGGGAAAAGGAAGAAAGTGGCTGTTGAGAAAATTATTTATTAGCCTTATAAGAATGACAGTGCAAATACAAAGTTGATTTTTTTAAAAAGGGGAATGAAGATTTATGGTTTAAATACTATATCAGGCATTTAGGAAAGCACAACAAAATGAATGATTATGATCAGTCACTATTTATTTTATTTTTTTAAAACTCATTCACTGTTGTGAAGATTTTACTTGCCATGATCCCTTAGTAGAAATCCTATGGTCAAAAAGCCATCACTAAAAGGGGCCTTAATCTAACATTCTTTTTCACTTTGTTGCTTTATGGCCTTTCTCCAAGTGCACTTTTTTTTTATCTATGTCGGACAAAAGTCTAGGGTGTACATGAAAATGTAACTTTTTACAAATCTTTAACAAATTTTAGTCATTTACACAGACAGAAACCAGTTTTTTATGTTATATATGCATATATAGTTCACTAGGATGTATTGTGCATAGCAGATTTATCCCTGTGATTATTATTATTTCATTATAAATAGGACAAAGTTAGAAACCAAGACACTATAGGTGTTTTGCATGGTGCAACACATAGTTTGCAAGGTAGACAACTAGTCTGGAATTTCATACAAGACAACTGGCAAGAGTTGAACAGACGTTATGGATCTGGCACCATGCTTGGTAAACTTATCAAAGTAAGAATAGGATGTTTTGTCATTCAAGTTGTGTGTTAATTTTGTTTGTTTAAACTAGACAGCTAGCTTCACTGGCTGCCGCTCACATGTCTTATAAGCTGATGATTGCTGTGGGTTTTTTATGAAGTGCAATTTTCTTGGCCAACTATAACATTGTCAAAAATAATTTGACACCCTAGGCAGCCTCTCAGCTCCTTTATTTCATTATTACGTTTTTTAAATAAATGTCCCATGGAATTTTAAACTGAAAGTATTACAGTATTTAATTTTATGTCAGTCTGTGAATGTTGTATCCTTGCTCTGTGTCCCTAACTGTTTTCACACATCCACATATCCATTTACAGATATCCACTGATGGTGTGTGCTGTGCTAATAGAGTTAAAGAGATAGTGGTAAGTATATAGTATAATATTCCTTCCTTTTAACAGATCACTCCATTAATGTTTTGTGGATAATGGTGCGCATGGGTTGGGGGAACATCTTGACAATATTTAAGGACACATTTTTTGGTAGGTATAAGAATTTTTAGATTGTTGTTAACAATTATATTTTTTAATCTAAGGGTTCTAACCAATCCGTTTGAATTTTTGTTATAGTTATATTCATGATCAAGTGATATCTTAAATCTTGAGCTGATGTAGTTTCCATTGTTTCAACTGTGATCATCACTTTTAATTCCTTTCATTTTGAGATAATTTTTTTTTATCTTTTTCGGCCTCTGTGTTTGGTGGCTTTCATAGAATATTATTGAAAATAAATTGAGAAAATTGTTAAAAAATTTTTTGGGTGCTTACTTTGATAGATCTAGACATTTAATTCTTTTATATTTAAAAATAAAGATTTAGAGTTGACGTAGTTGACCAATTAATCAGATTGAAAAAGAAAGTAAAAGCTGCTTCCCTTTAAACATTAAAAATTGTTAAAATAAAGAAGTTTTTTAGTAAAAATTGCTCAAGTAACAAATGAGGCGGAGGGGGGCAGTCCAAAATTAGTAAGTGTAACTACAAGGAAGGGGGGGGGGGGAGAGAGTTTTTTTTTAAAAAGAATTTAAAGAAATAAGGAATTACTAAATGACTACAACTATTTGAATGACATGTGATACTATAATTATAACTATAATACTATCGAAAACTATTGCACTAATATTTTGTATACAAATAACAGGCTTTCTTTGAAGTTCATGAAGCCAGAAGTGCGCAGAGGGCCATTCAACAAGGTCTGGAACATATAGCAGCCAACGTGTCCTTGGTGCATCATCAAGGGAAAATCTTGCTAGACTATTTAACAAGTTACTGAATCAAAACATTATTTTGCTTCTAAGCTATCTGTTGCTAATTGTAAATTAATTTCTAAGAATGTAGTACTGTATCATGTTTTTAACTATTAGAGAGATGTGGGAAATACATACAAGTTTTAAGTTCCTCTACCTAATGGGTTGCATATTTTTTTACCACTTTATACCTGTCTATTATTTGATATAATTCAGACCCTGTACTCAGATTATTGTAAGGTAAAAAAACTGAAATGATGTTGAAAAATCCTTTATCTGAATTTTTTGAAGTTTTTAATCAGTTTTTTTTTTTATGGTTCTAGTTCTAGTTTTTTTTTTATATAGATCTATTTTATTTTTTGTATTACATTTTAAAATTTTAATGTTAGCCATTTTGGACACTTAATAAATTTTAACTTATATTTAATGTTTAAAATTCTTTTATTTGAATTTTTTGAAGTTTTTAATCAGTTTTTTTTTTTATGGTTCTAGTTCTAGTTTTTTTTTTATATAGATCTATTTTATTTATTGTATTACATTTTAAAATGTTAATGTTAGCCATCTAGGACACTTAATAAATTTTAACTTATATTTATTAATTTCTCATAGTCTTGTTCATTATCGTATTGAACTGGTAGATATAACACATTTTTTAATAAATACTTTTTAATAAATTTTTTAAATTGGGTTTGCTTGTTTGTGTTTATTGTTAGCCTAGTTCTTAAACTGTTTGGTATTAAGTTAAAACTACATCTCATGCTACATTCTTAAACTGTTTGGGATTAAGTTAAAACTACATCTCATGCTAAATCAATGCTTAAGTGATTTACAGAAAAAGGATGTGAGCCCCCATATATTGCAGAAGTATTTTTTTCTAGTTCCAATAAATAGTTCATTTAAGTTTAAGCTAATTCACAGACTGATGTCACTATCTACAAGGACATGTACATCACTGAATGCTGTTAGTGTCTACAAGGATTTGTATTTCAATAATGCCTCCATGTGCACGATCCAAGTCATGAAAGTCATGAAGTTCAATGCAATCAAAAAAAAAGGATCTGAAGTATGTCACTATGAAACTCCATATAATTGATTTCCACACTTTTTGTCAAATGCTGTTCCACTCTAGTCCGTAAAAAAACAGTGTTAAAAATTGTGATTAGATAGTTTAATTATTTTTTTGTGTCCTATGATAGGACACATTTGGAGTGAAATACCCTGGAGTAAAAAAAACACATCGTTTTTTGTACCGCGAACCGGCCAAGTGCATTTAATTTATGTTCATGTTGGAATATATGAGAACCAGTTGGCGTAGCGGAAATGGTGCAAAGGTTTTATTGTGCTCGTGTCTATGAATACCCACCGAGGCCCACCCATGTCCATGATAGTAGGCCTAAGTGTGCTGCTCGTGTCTATGAATACCCACCGAGGCCCACCCATGTCCATGATAGTAGGCCTAAGTGTGCTGCTCGTGTCTATGAATACCCACTGAGGCCCACCCACGTCCGGGTGAACCGGTGACAGAGACATCCATTTCAAATATTGTACATTTTATTGCACTGCTAAATACACAGTGGCAAGTTGCCTGTTATCTACACACAGAGCCGTCGCGTGAAACCTGTAACCTCTGCGGCGGCAGGGGGCCTAGGATATTTAAGGAGCCCACAATTGTAATGTAGAACAATTTTAAATTATCAACTTCGAATGGAGGTGGGCGCGAAACAAAAAAATTAGCTGTTGGCCTTCCATAAGACGGATGGCAGCTCTGTAAACACCACAGGTCATCTGTTCTCGTATAAATACTTTGCTTCTGATTCCTCTTCACAACCCATATACAAAATATGTGTTTATTATAAGAGAATTTTGTTTAAAAATTAAATTGTGTGACTTTTTTGTTACAGCTCCCTTAATTTCGATGTTAGTTTAAAGGCTGTAGAAGTTGTGTTGTTTTTTCTTCTTAATACAATCCAGGTCAAAGTCGGATATATTGGCTATTTTTAGGCTACATATCATAAATAAAGCCAGAGTGTGCCTATTTATAGTTCGAAATATCCAATAAACACAGTGCTCAGAGGTACAAGATAATTAATAATCAAATGAACAGTCTGTCCTTTTCCCGTACTATCTTCAGCAAATCGACGAGTCTGTCTGTGGCACGAGCCATTGCATCAACTGAAATGTTCTTGTGCCGCTGACAGATTCTTTTCCGGATACTGCGATATCTTACAAAGTAATGTTGACAGGGCCGGTATCCTGGGTAGCAAGTGCAAAAAGAAGTTTTTCAAGTCAATTGAACGAGACATTCTTACAACGCTTGACTATTAATATGAAGAAATCTAAAAATAACAAAATAATATTTTGTTTATTTTACCTTTTCTTTTTAACGCATTAGATTATCTATAATGTCTATATATAAGAAAGTCATGCTCACTCGACCCTCTTCCAGCAGGGCTGTTGTATGAATGTCTGGATGAAATAGTCCCCATCATCACTTATATCATAAATAAGTCCTTGACAACTGGAATTGTTCCATCATCTTTTAGAGAGGCGATTGTAACGCCACTGTTGAAGAAAGCAAATTTTTATTTTTTAAAAATTATTATCTTTACGAAAGTTAATGGTACGTTATTATTTCGTCTTACTTTATTATAATTTATACAATTTTCCTAAGTCTTAACAGTTTAAGATGGTTGTTCAATTAATTTATTAAGAGCAGCGTTTCTCAGGGTGGACCATTTCGGACACAAGCATATTTCTCTGGGGCAAAGAAAACTTAGGAAAAAAAAAGATTTGTATTATATAAAATATACCTTTTTTAAAAAATATTAATGACATGCAAGGGGGGCGACAAATGTCAAACTGGGCCTGAGCAACAACATATATGTATATATATATACAGGGTGGGCCAATAAAAGTGAGAACATCTCGTAGCAAAATATAATTTAATTGATTATAATTCTTCATGGAATTTTTTTTCTTCAAAATATTTAGGTAATCAGAAATCATGTTCAATGTGTTCTCCTGGCTTCTCAACGACTTTTTCCAAGCGTCGACACCACTATAGTATATAGGTATAGTTAAACTAAATTTTATGTGATTAAATCACATTTTAAGAGATGTTCTCACTTTATTGGCCCACCCTGTATATATA
>CAXITT010000173.1:358539-406771 GCA_964033795.1 Lymnaea stagnalis
TTTTTTGTAAACACCTCCCCCCCCCCCCCCCCCCCCAGTCTTTAGTGTTTCCAGCTTGAAATACTTTGAGACATTTAGTTCCATTGGCATTTCAACCAGAGTGAAAAGATCTTCAGGAGGTCAAGAAATAGTTAAAAATGTTAAATTCAGAGCTTTTCAAAGGTATGCTGTAAAGATAAGCAATAATCCATCTTATTAAAATATACCTAGAATAAGACCTGGCTTTAATGGCATGACTGAAATTGATTGAAGGTCATTTTAGACCAGATAGTTTAACCTTATTTATCAAATTATTATATATATTTTTTACAGCATATAGTAGTAAAAATTGTTAGATAAGTACATTTATGAGGATTAATTTCAGTAGTAGCCTACTTAATCTTCTAATGACTGGTTTATACTCCCTGTCATCTTCCCAAGACCATTGAAATCATATCATATTTTTATATTTATATAAATGAATGTTTATAAATGCAACCCCACACCTCCTTGGTTATTGAAAAATGACATCTTAAAAGAAAATTTAAATTGTTCATAGAATGGTGAAAAACTCTTAGAAAATCCTTAATTTAATTTTCTGTTAATTTTAAGTGAAATATCTTTTTAAAAATAGTTTTAAAAAAAAAAGCAATCATATGGTGAGATTCCTTGGTAAAGATACCATTAAAATAATAACTTATATTTTCAAATGTCATGTTTATTTTAAATATATTTTTTTCCAGGCAGTTTCATATTACTCTCACATCAGGTACTAATGTTTTAGCCAAGGGATTCAAGGCTCATCTTGTTCATGGAAATGGAAGAAGATCCTCATATTTTGTTGATCAAAGTAAACTTTTTTCTGGGCATCTAGCTGGTATGAATTTTCTCTAAAACTTTTATTTATCAATGCTTTTAATTAACAGTTCCATTATTTATAAAAAAAATAGAAATTAAAAAGAACAATTTTCAAATTATAATTACCATATCTTTCCGTTTAAGGGCCGCTCCATTGACAGTAGAACCCTCTCAATCCCAAGAACTAAAACTAAGACCATCGGTGAACGCTCCTTCTGCTTCCATGGGCCCACGTTCTGGAACCAGCTCCCCTTCCATATACGTCATAGTGAAACCTCGTCCATTTTCAAAAAGTCCCTTAAAACTCATCTGTTTAGGTCCGCCTATGACCTGTGATGCACCCTCCTTGCCCTACCTCATTTTCTGTTTCGGGTTGATCCTGAAGTGTCAAAGTGTCCTCGTTTTATAGCCATTTTCATTGTTTCTATAGAATAGTAGTTACTATCCTAGTGTCTCATTTTTATTTTACTTAGTTCACATGTTTTAATAATTGTAAAGCGCTTAGAGCTTTATGATAAGCGCTATATAAAAATGCCTAAATAAATAAATAAATAAGCAGCACCCTTAAAGGTTGATGCTATCAGTATCCCAATTGTAGGCTGCACACCTAGTTTAAAGACTTAATTTAGGTGACAAAGTTGCAGTTTATACTTGGAACTATAAAATATTTTAATTCATTATTTTCAAGACAAAAAATAGAAAATAATTATTGCACTGGCACAGTATGTAAAAATGCTTACTAATGGCGCTTCCTAAAAATTCAATCAGAGTTTCCTGATGTCAATGTCAACGCACATATTGAAGATACCATGTGGTATATATACATATTTGACAAGAATGACTCGTATGCTGTTGAGGTAATGGTCGATGAGAGAAAACTCCAACATGTGTATGTAGGTCTGCTTAAAAAATTAAAACTTCCAACTTTTTCTTGCTTTGAAAGTTTATCTAGCAACTGTAAAATGTTCACTCATCAAAACAAAACTGATAAACAAGTTGTCAACAAGTTATTTTAAAATAATTTAGTTTTTAAAAAAAAGAAGAAAAAAGCAATGCTAATAATTGATTGTATTAAAGCAGAATACATTTTTAAAAACATAATAGTTTCACTCAGTCTATTAAGAAAAATAAATAAATAAAGATGTCTCATATTAGTTTTATTTTCTATGCTATATAAATTTTAAAAAAAAACAAAAAAACATATGAATGATGATCAGTAGATGAAACAAAACAAAACCAAAGCTTTCTCAAGATTCTATCTCTGGAGGTGACAAGGACATTGATAAAATCACGAAGATCTGAGAAACTAACTATCATGTTATCTAAAAAATTACATTTACAAAAATTTAATCAGGTAGTAGAGGATTGAAAAAAGGCATTAAAATGTGCAGTTAAACCAGTGAAACAAGTGTCTAAAGCAGCGGTTCTCAACCTGTGGGTTGGGACACATCAGAAAACACATATTTGTGAAGTAGCAACAAAAATAATTTATGGTTGGGGGTCACCACAACATGAGGAACTGTAGTAGTAGTGGCATTATGAAGGTTGAGAACCACTGTTCTAAAGGAAGATATGTTAAATACAAACAATATTAGTCGATGTCATCTCAATAGAGATGTTTTAACAAAAGTAGTAGCCTTTATATTTCTTTATATCCAACGCAGCCTGCAAATAATCTGCTAGATCCATCAGACAATCCACAAAATGACACAATGGTTGTCTATAGGAGTTCAGACTTGACTAATAATAGCAGTAAATGGTAGGTTTTCTTGTTGGCCAATTTTTAATTGTTTTTAGGACTATATTCATAATTTCCATATTAAGAAATAAAATATTACATTCATTTTTTAAAAATTCAGGGTATTTTTCCAACCTGATATTTCCCAAAATGGTTATCATGTACATATAAATGTATGTGCGTGTTTGTATATATATAGCATCCTCCCGTGTGTGTGAAATGATAGAGTAGCTATGGGTACTTCATAAAATGGAATGGCAGTCTTGGCTGCACTTCTTGCAGGAGAACATTGACTCCTGGTTAAATTTGGCCTTCCTTAATGCTTTTTTTACCGCAAGGACTTGATTTCGCGAAACCTCTGCCTTTTTTACTTCTTCGTACATTGCTGTTCACCAGCTAGAAAGATTTATCATCGTTACTGTAATTCTGTAAATATGTGTAATAAATAGAAACCCCTAGAAAAAATATTTACATTATTACAGTAACCAATACAATGTGGCTCTTTAATCTTCCAGTGTAACACCTACATGTAAATGTCCACAGCTGTCTTTATTTACTCACAGGCTATAAACAGAGTGTCCAAATAATTAAAATAAAATAATATTTTACTTACAAGGTTTGGGTTTCAACAAAATCATCTCATTTCAATGCTGTAAGACAGAAGTTGCTTATCTCTCTTGCAGCGTTGCGGAAGGCCTTATGAGGGATATTTCCTCCCATGTTTCCTACAATGTTAAGGATGACACGACTGATGTTAAAGGTAACTCTGCAAATCTTTTCTTGCCCCACGTCAGAGGAACAGGGGCTCTTGGATTTCCACGACTTTAGCTGTTCATCTGGATATATCCCTTCTCCTTGGTTAATTATACAGCCCTACAATTAATGATAGGATTTAAAAAAAAATTATTTAAAAGAACAAAATTCATATGTTTCAAATTTAAGTAGAAAGCTATATGAAAAAGACATTATTTCTTTATAATCTTACGTTCATGTTAATAAAGGTCTTGTGTGTGCTACATTCACCAGGCAATCAGAGTCGAGCGAAAAGGTCAAATGAAAGAAACACATGCCTCCTGAATCTTGTTGGAGACCACTATCTTTATAATAGGAGATGCAGGAAGAACCATGTAGCTTGCACATCTCTCATGGTAACACAATATCAAATACTTTTTCTCTGTTTGATCACATAGTATTTTTACATTCCAGAGCAGCTCATAATGCAAGTATTATTTTTTTGTTGTTAAAGACTGGAGGGAAAACTGGTAGATGTTGTGATAGACCAGATGAAAAAAAAGGCCCAATTCATTCCAAAAATATCTTGTCCCTTAAATTTATTTCTTTGCAGATTAGTTACATTCAAAATGCAGATAATGTATACAGATCCTCAATATTCATTGATAAAAATTCAAACAAATATACAGGTATAGGAATTCAGATAGCAATGGTAAGTTATCAGTTGGCAGTGGTAAAGGAATTCAGATAGAAGAGTAAAGGATTCTAATTAACTAATTAACCTGTTAAAAATTATTTATGTTTTAATAAGCTGCATCATTGTTCTCTATGTAGGTTTGTATTATTTCTAAAGAATTAATATATTATTGCAGTGCTAAGAGTTCTAGAACATACTACCCTACAAAAAAGAATGAGTTTTGATAATTATATATATAATAAATTCATTTTTTAAAAATATAAATATGTACATAAAATGCAGTAAAAAATGGCCAATTTATATATTTTTTCTTTTAAATTTAAAGTATACCACAAAGCACTATTTCAAGGTTATGTTATTCATTTCATTCCATAAGGTTTTGTTTTTTAATTAAAAAAATGTCCTTTTTTGTTTCTTTGATTGCATGGTTATTGATATTGAACGAACCTGTCAGCTAGTGCTATACACATCTCCAACCAAGTCAGAAAGTGAGCATTACCCACACTTTAATGCTGAGGGAATCCCTTGGAGTGCTAAACATCTGTTGGTTGTGAGTCATTTGATCCAGTCATTCCACAAAAACTCTCTTCTAATTATAGATTGGACATAAAAACAAAGATAAAAAGAAAAAAAAGAAAATACTATAATCTATTCACATAGCTTGAATCACTTTCTTTGTCATGTGATATCTCACCTCCCCTATCAATTTGTCTTTGATCCCTCACCTCCCCAATCAATTTGTCATGTGATCCCTTGCCTCACCTATCAATTTGTCATGTGATCCCTCACCTCCCCTATCAATTTGTCATGTGATCTCTCACCTCCCCTATCAATTTGTCATGTGATCCCTTGCCTCACCTATCAATTTGTCATGTGATCCCTTGCCTCACCTATCAATTTGTCATGTGATCCCTCACCTCACCTATCAATTTGTCATGTGATCCCTTGCCTCCCCTATCAATTTGTCATGGGATCCCTTGCCTCCCCTATCAATTTGTCATGTGATCCCTAGCCTCACCTATCAATTTGTCATGTGATCCCTCACCTCACCTATCAATTTGTTCTGTGCACAATGTTTTTTTTTCTTTTTCTCTTCCTTTTGGATGTGTTCAGCTCCCATTTAATTTTGTTTGCTGTTTAAGGTCTTCTTACAGCAACGTAAGTGTTTTTTTGTGTTCCGTGAAAAACTTTATCAAGAAAAAAAACTTTAGAATTGCTGTTGAACTAAGCCAGCGTGGAACAAGGTACCTGTTGGGTTTAACAGAGGATGAAACAAGGCATCCTTTCTTTGCAGGCGTAATAAGATGTCTTATCTACCATCGAACCATGTTCTACTGATGTCTTACCTACATTGTACCATGTTCTGATGTCTTACCTACACTGGAACACGTTCTGCTGTTTTACCTACATTG
Source organism: Lymnaea stagnalis (assembly GCA_964033795.1). Lineage (NCBI taxonomy): Eukaryota > Metazoa > Mollusca > Gastropoda > Lymnaeidae > Lymnaea > Lymnaea stagnalis. Next base: position 363,956 of record CAXITT010000173.1, read on the forward strand.
TACCATTTTCTGCTGATTTTTTTACTTACATTGTACCATGATGTGCTGATGTCTTACCTACATTTTACTATGTTCTCACAATGTTCTGCTGATGTCTTACCTACACTGTACCATGTTCTGCTGATGTTTTACCTAAATTTTTGTACCATGTCCCACTGATGTTTTACCTACATTGTACCATGTTCAGCTGATGTCTTACCTACATTGTACCATGTTCTGCTGATGTTTTACTTACATTGTTCCATGTTCTGCTGAGGTCTTACCTACATTGTACCCTGTTTTGCTGATGTTTTACCTACATTGTACCATGTTTTGCTGATGTTTTACCTACATTGTACCATGTTCTGCTGATGTTTTACTTACATTGTTCCATGTTCTGCTGATGTCTTACCTACATTGTACCCTGTTTTGCTGATGTTTTACCTACATTGTAACCAAGTTTGACTGATGTGTTACCTATATTGTACCTTGTTCTGCAGATGAAGGCATTTTCTTTGTGTAGTGTACTTTGTGTTGTGCGCATTGTGTTGTGTGCCTTGTGTAATGTGCTTTTTGTAGTTTGCCTGTGTAGTGTGCCTAGTGTACTGGGACTTGTGTTGATTTGCTTTGTGTTGTGTGCCATGTGTAGTGTGCCCTGTGTTGTATACTTTGTGTAATTTTCCTTGCGTAGTGTGCCTTGTGTTACTTTGCCTTGTGTAGTGTGCCTTGTGTTGTATACTTTGTGTAATTTTCCTTGTGTAGTGTGCCTTGTGTTACTTTGCCTTGTGTTGATTTGCTTTGTGTTGTGTGCCTTGTGTAGTGTGCCCTGTGTTAATTTTCCTTGTGTAGTGTGCTTTGTGTTGTGTGTCATGTGTAGTGTGCCTTGTGTTGATTTGCTTTGTGTTGTGTGCCTTGTGTAGTGTGCCCTGTGTTAATTTTCCTTGTGTAGTGTGCTTTTTGTTGTGTTTTATGTGTAGTGTGCCTTGTGATGATTTGATTTGTGTTTTGTCTCATGTGTAGTGTGCCTTGTGTTGATTTGCTTTGTGTTGTGTGCCATGTGTAGTGTGCCTTGTGTTGTATACTTGGTGTAATTTTCCTTGTGTTGTGTGCCTTGTGTAGTGTGCTTTGTGTTACTTTGCCTTGTGTAGTGTGCTTTGTGTTGTGTGCCATGTGTAGTGTGCCTTGTGTTGATTTGCCTTGTGTAGTGTGCCCTGTGTTAATTTTCCTTGTGTAGTGTGCTTTGTGTTGTGTGTCATGTGTAGTGTGCCTTGTGTTGATTTGCTTTGTGTTGTGTGTCATGTGTAGTGTGCTTTGTGTTGTGTGTCATGTGTAGTGTGCTTTGTGTTGTGTGTCATGTGTAGTGTGCTTTGTGTTGTGTGTCATGTGTAGTGTGCTTTGTGTTGTGTGTCATGTGTAGTGTGCTTTGTGTTGGGTGCCTTATAAAAATGAATGTCACCAAGAAACATTCCATCCAGACAATTCTAAAGATGGGTTTAGTTGATTTTATTGATGATTCTTTTGTTCATGTCACGAAGTTTATTTTTTATTAAAATCAAATTTTTAAATGAGCCATTCACAAATAAGATATAAATCAGCAATTTGTATAACATACTTAGAAAAGTGAAAATATCCTCAATGAAGTAAGGGCATTCCTTTTGAGGTTAATTATCAAATATTTTGATATTTGTTTTTGCATATTATTACATGAAGATAAATCTTTGTATCATTCTTATTATTTAATCTTTTCTACACATATTATTTTATATTTGGAATGATACCTTCACTACTATAATTTGAAATCTGATGAAAAAGTGTATTCTAATATATATAATTATAATATATTAATATAAACCATATTATTTTTGTTGTTGTTCCAACTTCTATGATATTGTTGGTTGAAAATAAAATCATTGTCATCTTTCACAAAGTAATTCTTATTAGGCTAATATCTAAGCATTTTAATAATGTTTATATTTGATGATTTCTTGACTTGTTGACTCTACAGTCTTTTGCCCGTCACATGAAAGGCTCAGGAGACCAGTATTGCTTATCTTCTTTGTTGACAAGTTACCCCCTGCCAGCTTATGTCCTGGGACTAGCATTTGTGAAATCGATATGCAATGGTATTCAACCACAAGCTTAACATAATAATTGTTATCAAAACTTTAATTTTGTGCCTTTGTAAATTTAAACAATTCATGGCAAGCTGGATTGATAATGTGATGTAAATAATTAATTTTTTCTGTTGGAGAAACATTCCTAAGTAGCCCTTTTAACTAAAAATAAAGTTTAGCGAATATTGAAGAAGGTTACTTTAAAAACCTCTTCAAACTAAAAAAAAATATATATATATAATGATAAGAGCACTAAAAGGCATCCCAGTGTCAAAGGTCACAAGATTGGTAGCTGAGCATTGAACTATGAAAGAACTAAGAATCATTTGATATTTTTAATACAGTGGTACCTCGAGATACGAATTTAATTCGTTCCATAACCTTGCTCGTAAGTCAATTTGCTCGTATCTGAAAGCAATTTTCCCCATTGCAATTAATTGAAATGCCATTTATCCATTCCAGCCCCCAAAATGCCACTCCAATTTTTTTTTTACATGTTTTAATAAAATAATGTATTTATAAATGACAAATATTGAAGGCTGTGACTATTCGCACCTGGGTACCAGAAGTGAGAGGTTGGGATTAAAAAACTATTTAAAATATTATTGTTGGGTTTATAAGACATAATGAGGTATCAAATGAAAGATAATTTAATGGACTATATGTTTGTAAACTTACTTCTTCAGTTTAACTAAAATAAACTACCATAAATGACCTGGTTGCTCGTATCTCAAATGTTTCACGTATTTCAAAGCAAAACATCACTCGCTCGACGGCTCGTATCTCAAAAATCTTGTATGTTAGGGCACTCGTATTTTGAAGTACCACTGTATACACAACAGTAAATCTGATGGAATCATTGTTAGATTTGTTTATCAACTCGTTATTTTTCCTATTAATCTTCTTTTAAATCACAAGTGAAATCAAAGTACTCTAAGATCTATTTAACCTCAACATCAATAATATCTGCCGAAGATTCAGACTCTCACTTTGCCCCAAGTCTTCAGATTAATTTAGTTATTGTTCATGGTAAGTCCACCTTTAGTCCTATCTCTAGCATGGTTGCTGTTAGTTACTACATCAATAGCAGTTTGGAAGTAGATCAAATTAGAAAGAAAATAAGCTTCGGTTTTTATTTGCAGACTTCCTGTAGTGGGATATAAAATTATGTGTCAGTTATTTTGATCTTTCCTTTTTATTTGTGCTTCCTTTTGTATCAATTATAAAGCAATATATCTGTACAAATTAATGTAAGAGCAAAGTTTGACAAAAAATAGATAGAAATCCTGATGTCAGTCTCTGCCGTATATAATGTTCATTGTTATTCTGCTGATGATAAAAAAAACCTGTAAATCAAGATATATAAAATAGATGAAACAATAGAGATATATTTAGTTATTCTGTTTTTTTTAAATTTTCTTGTGCAGAACTGGGTAAGAACATTCTGTATTATGTGGACATATTTTTTACATATTCTAAATAATTATTTATTTGCTGACTATTTAATCATTGTGTCATTTAAAGTGCAATATTATATTTTGGCTTTATTTGAAGAATTTTAAAAAAAAAAATTATTTTCATTTTATATGAATTAAGATCATTAGTGTTAGGTACCGTATTTTTGCGTATATAAGATGGTCTTATACAAAGTTTTACATACCCCGCACCCAGGGTGCGTCTTATATATGGGTGTGTCTTATGTAAAATATTTTGTACACAAATCATCAAAATCCGTTACTGTATTTTATATGGGTGCATCTTATAATGAAGTGTGTCTTATAGTTATATGTGCAAAAATATGGTACATCTGGCGTTTATTGTTTTTAGAATCTAGATATAGATACTCAACCCAAGCGTGTAAAATATTTTTACGCAAATTGCCAAAACCTGCATCTTTCATAGGGTGCATCTTACATGTGCAAAAATCCTCATTTTTGAAACTTATCTGATGAGATATGTGAAGTATCCTAATTTTCTCAAGCATGAAACTACATACTGTTACTGATCTGGAATCTATTGTTACCTTTTCTTTTTTTTTCTTTTTTTTTTGTTTACTTGGCTTTTATTTTATGTACTGACTACTTATTATTCCTCAAGAAGATATTAAAAGTCACTGGAAATATTGAAAACAAAGCAAAAAGAAATGTAAAAAAAAAGTTTGATAAAATTATTTTTAATGGAAAGCTAAGAAATAGTTTATGACAAAATTTCACTATTAAAAGAAAGCAGAATTTAAGCACTAATTGCTTATATTGTAGGAAAGCAAGTAGAATCAATGAGACATTTTATTGCTCTGTGTTTGAGGATATTAAACATTGCCATTACTTAGCAGTCTTTAAAACGGTAGTCAATAGCTAATTTTAAGACCTTGATTGTTGATACATGAATGTGTATTGATATAGTTCAGAATCTACTGTACCTGATACACGAATGTGTATTGATATAGTTAAGAATCTACTGTAGTTAATTCAGGAATATGTATTGATATAGTTAAGAATCTACTGTAGTTAATACAGGAATATGTATTGATAAAGTTAAGAATCTACTGTAGTTAATTCAGGAATGTGTATTGATATAGTTAAGTATCTACTGTAGTTAATTCAGGAATATGTATTGATATAGTTAAGAATCTACTGTAGTTAATTCAGGAATGTGTATTGATATACTTAAGAATCTACTGTAGTAAGTGCAGGAATGTGTATTGATATAGTTAAGAATCTACTGTAGTTAATTCAGGAATGTGTATTGATATAGTTAAGAATCTACTGTAGCTGTATGCAAAGTCCCTAGTTAGGTTTGTAATGGGGTTAAGATGTCAAGCAGCAATCATAAGGTGTTGAATGCAACATTGTGTCTAGGCTGCCTCTTTGTATATCTTTTACAACCAAAGCCATAGTTATAGCCAGTATCAGAATGAGCATGACTTTGACCTAAATATGAGACCAAAGCCTGGGGTACTTGAAATGGCCAGTGTGTCTCCTACTAAAGCTGACCTTTTCACATAATTTATAATATTTCTTGTTTCCTGACAGGACACAACTTTGGTAGCGCTCATGACCCGAACACAGAAGCCTGTTCAGATCCTTATGGAGCCAACTACGTCATGTGGGAAAATGCCGTGACAGGACAGTATCCTAATAATAAGGTAAAACATCAGTCCAAAGTAAGTAGTCAGAGACCTTAATCAGGGTCTTAAGGTCATGGTCAATGTAACATTTTAAATTTTTATTGTCTTTACTTTAATAGATAAATGTTGAATTTTTTTTTTTTCAGTTGAAATTTTTTTTTCAGAATCAAAGAAAATTGTTTCTTATGTTGAAATTTAAGCATAGACTCAAGTGTACAAAAGTACAAGCATTTTAAATGAGACTAAGTTTATATATTTTCCACTTCCTAGACACTGTTGGTTTATTGCATTTTCCAGTATCTGGCTTATTACATATATGTACTGTTGGTGGAATCAGTATTGAAAAAAACGGATGTACAGAATCGATTCTGAAATCCTCATGGCATTAACCAAACTGTATTCATAGCTGAAAACAACAAAAGTAATCTTCTCATTTTCCAACATGAAAAGCAGGAACCTTACACCACAGACATCATTTATAAAAGATGATTGTGGTGCTTACCTTCAGAGCTAACAAATTACCCGATTTATGTTATAGAAATTCTCCCCTTGCTCACTGCTGTCTATTGGAGCCAATCTGGCAACTGTAAATTGCCTTGTTGGTAAGTATTGTTGACCATTCATCATCATCATCATGTCCCTTAGTGCCCTGCAATATTTCTTTTGCAAGCCCTTGTTTCCTTGTTACGTGGCCGTACCATTGTAGTTTGCGTTTTTTCACAGTCACCAGTAGGTCATCGTACTCCCCAATTGCCTGACGAACCCTTTCTTTCACTATATCATTGGAGATATGGTCCCTATAGCAAATGCCAAAAATGCTTCTGAAGCATCTCATCTCCATCGCCTTTATTTTCCTTTCAAGATCGACTGTTAATGTCCAGGATTCGCAGGCATACAGGAAAATGGAGAGGACTAATGAGTGCATCAGCCTGATTTTGGTGCTGGGGGATATATTTTTGTCATTCCATATTTTCTTGAGCTTCTTTAGGGCTGTTGTAGTCTGCGCAATCCTGGACCTCAGTTTGGACTTGGAGCCTTCGTCTGAGACTATTGCTCCTAGGTTGACCATTCAATAAGAATTATATTTAAAATAATGAAATGTAAACTGTGACCTTTAACATTAAATATAAGTTAAACATTTACCACTTAAATTGTTAAAACTTACAAAGCTAGGCATATTATATTTTTTGTTGTGTTTTTGTTCTTGATTTATTATGGACAAATGAGACTTTACTGATACATTGCTGCCATTGTGTATGTATTGTGTCAAGACGGTCCAGTTACAGCACTTAAGATAACAGCCAGCTAGTATTTGTAAGGTTCAGCGCCCAGGGGAATTTTTCTCTCAGGTTTTCCCCCTCCCTAACTACAATGACTGATCTATTCCAGCGAGCTATATTCCACTGGTCTATTCCAACAAGATATATTATACTGGTCTATTCCAGCAAGCTCTTTCCACACCTGGTAATGACTGCAGACAATTTAAACCTGCCATCTATGTTCCAAGCAGAGAGAGATGGTTAATCTCTCGTCAAAATTATCAGTAACTGTTATTTTTTCATAATTTTTTTCTGTTCTAGACAGAACCGAGGTGACAGGAATATGCGGCAATGGTATTGTGGACTCTGGAGAAGAATGTGACGCTGGGCCAGGAGGTCAGCTTAACTTTGATCCATGTTGTGATAAAGATTGCTTACTTAAGAAAGGAGCAGAGTGCAGGTAGCTTAGAACAGGCTCGTGACCAGAGATCAGTGGATTAAAAAAAACAATGCTTAGAATGATTAGTAATTTCATATATTTCTTCAACTGCAACCTTTCACTTCAAATATTTATTTAACTGCATCCATTCACTTCATATATTTCTTCAAGTGGATCCATTCACTTCGTATATTTCAACTGCATCCATTCACTTCATATATTTCTTCAAGTGGATCCATTCACTTCATATATTTCAATTGCATCCATTCACTTCATATATTTCTTTAATTGGATCCATTTACTTCACATATTTCTTCAACTGCATCCTTTCACTTCAAATATTTCTTCAACTGCATCCATTCACTTCATATATTTCAACTGCATCCATTGACTTCATATATTTCTTTAATTGCATCCATTCATTTCATATATTTCTTTAATTGCATCCATTCACTTCATATATTTCTTCAACTGCATCTATTCACTTCATATATTTCTTCAACTGCATCCATTCACTTCACATATTTATTCAACTGCATCCATTTACTTCATATATTTCTTCAACTGCATCCATTCACTTCATATATTTCTTCAACTGCATCCATTCACTTCATATATTTCTTTAATTGGATCCATTTACTTCATATATTTCTTCAACTGCATCCATTCACTTCATATATTTCTTCAACTGCATCCATTCACTTCGTATATTTCTTTTATTGGATCCATTTACTTCATATATTTCTTCAACTGCATCCATCCATTTCATATATTTCTTCATCTAGATCAATTCACTTCATATATTTCTTCAACTGCATCCACCCACTTCATATATTTCTTCAACTGCATCCATCCATTTCATATATTTCTTCATCTGGATCCATTCTTTATTCAGTTGACAATAAAGTGAGTTATTATTTAAAGGCCTGGGAGTGACTTGTGATCTGCTCTAGGAGTGGCAGTCTCTTCTGAAATGTGCACATATTAATGTTAAACGATGTTGCTCTGTAACCTTCCGGTTTGATCCTCTTGCCACATGTGTCCACTCCCTAGACACGGCCTGGCCAGAGGAGGGCCTTCTCACTGAGGCCAGCCAACATTCTGCCACAGTTAGGCATGCTTTAGAACTTCAACGTTGTTCTTCTGTGTGCTTTCACCAAATATGCAGAATGCTGTGCAGACATCTCTTGTCAGTGCTGGTCAAAACGTTAGTTCAAGTCTGCAGAACAACTCATTCAAATAAATGGCAAGCTAAAAGGAAATACAACTAAATAACAGCTCCAAAAAAAAAAAACCAAACCTTAAATTTGAACTCAATATTTATTGATGGACCCATCAGATGATCAAAGAATATGACAGAAGCAATACCATAAGCAAGTCTTAGTTTTTTTAAAAATGTAATTTACATTGTAAGCTTTCTTTATCCTACAGTTGATTAGTTTCAGTTTTTGTTGAGCATTGTGAAAAAGTTTTGATTGATTTCACACCACTCATGCCCTTTTGATTCACACCACTCATGCCCTGATGATTCACACCACTCATGCCCTGATGATTCACACCACTCATGCCCCGATGATTCACACCACTCATGCCCCCATGATTCACACCACTCATGCCCTTATGATTCACACCACTCATGCCCTAATGATTCACACCACTCATGCCCCTATGATTCACACCACTCATGCACCAATGATTCACACCACTCATGCCCCAATGATTCACACCATGCATGCTCCGATGATTCATACCACTCATGCCCCTATGATTCACACCACTCATGCCCCAATGATTCACACCACTCATGCCCTGATGATTGACACCATTCATGCCCTGATGATTTACTCAACTCATGCCCTTTTGATTCACACCACTCATGCCCTTTTGATTCACACCACTCATGCATTTTTGATTCACACCACTCATGCCCTTTTGATTCACACCACTCATGCACTTTAGATTCACACCACTCATGCCCTTATGATACACATCACGCTTGCCCTGATGATAAACTGCTACATTTGTCAACCATTCTTTGCTTAAAGCCCAGACCATTTCTGTTANTCACACCACTCATGCCCCTTTGATTCACACCACTCATGCATCCTTGATTCACACCACTCATGCCCCAATGATTCACACCACTCATGCTCCGATGATTCACACCACTCATGCCCCGATGATTCACACCACTCATGCCCCGATGATTCACACCACTCGTGCCCCAATGATTCACACCACTCATGCCCTGATGATTCACACCATTCATGCCCTGATGATACGCACAACTCATGCCCTTTTGATTCACACCACTCATGCCGTTTTGATTTCACACCACTCATGCCCTTTTGATTCACACCACTCATGCCCTTTAGATTCACACCACTCATGCCCTTATGATACACATCACGCTTGCCCTGATGATAAACTGCTACATTTGTCAACCATTCTTTGCTTAAAGCCCAGACCATTTCTGTTAATTGTTTAAATGAAAAATCCCTCACAACAAGTTAAAAGATGTGATTATGTTAGGTCAAAGATATGGTGACAACTTACGACCTGTTAGGAGATAGTGGACAACTTACAACATGTTAGGAGATGGTGGACAACTTACGACCTGTTAGGAGATAGTGGACAACTTACAACATGTTAGGAGATGGTGGACAACTTACGACCTGTTAGGAGATAGTGGACAACTTACAACATGTTAGGAGATAGTGGACAACTTACGACCTGTTAGGAGATAGTGGACAACTTACAACATGTTAGGAGATAGTGAACAACTTACGACCTGTTAGGAGATAGTGGACAACTTACAACATGTTAGGAGATAGTGAACAACTTATGACCTGTTAGGAGATAGTGGACAACTTACAACATGTTAGGAGATAGTGGACAACTTACAACATGTTAGGAGATAGTGAACAACTTACGACCTGTTAGGAGATAGGGGAGAACTTACAACATGTTAGGAGATAGTGAACAACTTACGACCTGTTAGGAGATAGGGGACAACTTACATGTTGGGAGGTAGTGGAGAACTTGGGACCTGTTGACTTGTGGTTGTTTGATCTGTTTCAGCAACAGAAACTCCCAGTGCTGTGATAGATGTTTGCTTGCTCCCAAAGGAACGGTGTGCTCCAAAGGTTTAATCAAAGATTGCAAAAAAGACAGTTACTGTATGTATCCTTACTTGAGAGAAAGTAAATTTTTGTTTTTTTTAAATATGTGTTGAAGGAGACCTATAAAAATGTGTTCTGTTAAATCCAAGTAGTTTCTTGAAGGAACATAACATTAGTTTAAATATTCAGCATTTCATCATATGTGCTTTTCCTTTGTCTGGGGTTCCCCAGGGATCAGTGTTAGGCCCCTGTTTGTTCCTAGCATACATTAATGAGCTACCGAAGAAACTGACGTCTCAAGCAAGACTGTTGGCAGATGACACTGCTGTGAATAGGACGATCGCCAACAGATCTGACCAGGACCAGCTACAACAGGATCTCAATCTGTTAGCTGAGTGGGAGATGAGCTGGGACATGGAATTTCACGCTGCCAAGTGCCAGACCCTATCAGTCTCTAGAAGTTGTACTCCTCTACACTACCAATACGAACTGCACGGCCATATACTTGAGCCAGTTTACTCCGTAAAGTACCTGGGTCATCGGCATCCTTCTGTCTCGTGAGACGATGGTGCATCACCGTTGGGTTGGGTTGCATTTTCTTGAGTGGTTATGCAGTCCTATCCTTGAGTGACAGTCTTTACCACAGTTTTTACACACGAGTTCTGTGCTTCCAAATGTTTTGGCCTTTCTCCTAGCTCTTCTGTCTGCAGCCTCTTCCATTCTTCGCTCCTCGGCTACCATGACACCCTCTTTGACAACTGTGCGCCACGTAGATCGGTCTTTTGCCTTACACTCCCAGTCACTTGTATGTATTTTGGCTGCTTTCATGTCCCATTGACAGACATCTTTAAATCGCAGACGTGGGCGACCTGTTTTCCTCTTTCCAGCAGCAATTTCACCATATAGGAGTTCTTTCGGAATGCGGCCGGGACTCATTCTTTTAACATGACCTAGCCATCTCAGGCGTCTTTCACTAAGGATTGTGAACATGCTTTGGGTATTCGCACGCATTAGGACCTCACTATTAGTCACTTTTTCTTGCCATTTAATACCAAGGATGCGACGCAGGCATCTCATATGGAAGCTATTAAGCTTGCGCTCTTGGGATGTATAGGTGGTCCATGTCTCGCTCCCGTATAGTAGTGTACTGATGACACAAGCTCGATAGACGCACAGTTTGGTTTTCTCCGTTAGCTTGGTGTTTTGCCAGACCCGTTTATTTAGTTTAGCCATTGTGGCAGCTGCCTTGCCGATTCTGCTGTTAATTTCTTCTTCAATGGACAGTGTATTGGAGACCTTGGACCCCAAGTAGGTGAAGCTGTCCACAACCTCCAAGTTTTCATTATCGATTTTTATGTTAGGTGGAGGTCGAGTGTCTTGGTCCATGATGTTTGTCTTTTTCAAGCTGATTTGCAGACCAAATTCTTTGCAGGCATTGGAGAAGCTTGACACGAGTTGTTGCAAACCAATTTCTGTGTGTGCTGTTAGTGCCGCATCATCCGCAAATAGTAGCTCGCGAATTAGGACATCTGTCGTTTTGGTCTTGGCTCGGAGGCGGGCAGTGTTGAAAAGTCCTCCATCAGCTCTGGTGTGTAACCAGATTCCCTCACTGCTATCCTTGAATGCGTATTGAAGTAGTACAGAGAAGAATATTGCGAACAGTGTTGGTGCGAGTACACAACCTTGTTTAACTCCGCTGCTGACTGGAAAGGCTTCTGACTTGGCTCCATCGAACTGCACTGTACCCTCCATATTTTCATGGAACTCTCTGATGATGGCAAGTAGGTGAGGGGGACAGTCGATTTTTGCCAGTATTTTGAATAGCCCGTTGCGACTGACGTAATCAAAGGCTTTTGTAAGGTCCACAAAGGCAATGTACAGTGGCATCTGCTGCTCTCTGTACCTGGGTGTTACCATTCAAAGAGAGGTCCGCTGGGACGAGCATATTAACAATGTGTGTAATCAGGCAAACAAGACCCTGGGTTTCTTAAGGCGAAATCTAAAGATTGGCAACTCCTGGGTGAAAGGAGGAGGATATAAAGCCTTTGTCCGTCCAATTTTAGATTATGCATCTTCAGTCTGGGACCCATTTACCCAGAAGAGCATTGACAGGTTGGAGGCGGTCCAGCGACGAGCAGCACGCTTTGTCCTGAAGGGCTACAAAATACCTCTAGTGTTGGCAGCATGCTAGAAACACTAGACTGGTCACTATTGGAGGAACGACGACAACTATCCAGGCTCTCCATGATGTACAAGATAAATAATGGGCTGGTCCACTGTTCCAGTATTAAACAGAAACTCGTCCCTCACCCCCATAGACAGCAACGAGGCCATGACAGGCAATTCCGGCTCATACCAGCAAGAAGCCTGTATAGGAACTGCTCATTCCTGCCAAAGACAATCACGGACTGGAACAAGCTTTCAAAAGGAACAGTTGAGGCGACAACACTAGACACATTTGCGTGTATTGCCTCAAGCCTTCCAACCCCCAGTGCATGATTCCCTCACAAAGTGGCACTTACAATCAGTGAAATATCCTCATCAACACCAGGCACAGAAACATTGCAAATCCCCTCTACATGCATAGGAGCAAAAATGATCAATAAATTGATCATGGGCCCTTAATATATAGAAGAAGCAGAAGAAAACTTTGTACAATCCTTGAGTTTACTAATGCATTGACTAGGTTATCTTTATAAAAAAAAAAAGATGGACTAATTAAAAAAAACTCAAAGATTAACCAAAAAAACAAAAAAAAACAGAGTTAGAATGCAGGAATCCAGATTGTTTAAAAACAATTAAATCCTAACCCAAAAATTGGAACTCCTTCCTTCCTGGCAACCTTTGATTTAAACTATGTTGTTCATGTAAACAAAAAATATATCTCTATAGAACCACCAGAAAATTCCTTCTTAACTGTTGGCATCAGTGGCACAAGCTTTGACTGTCCAGAACCAGAAGATATGCCAGATTGGACTAACTGTTCACAGGGGTGAGGAGTTTCTTTTAACACATGAAGGCTGTTAAATATTTTAAATGTGTGTTCTAAATAATAATTTTGAAAAATGCGATGATGTCAAGTTTCTTACAGTGTGCTAGTGAAATTTGAATATTGTTAAGTAATAGGGCCATCTTTTCACCCTTAATTTATTTGTTGCCAGTTTTATGTGTCAAAGAAATCTCTGCAGTAAGAGTTTTAACATCAGCATTCTTAAAAACAACTTGCATTTCAGAGGAATGTGTATCAAAGGCCAATGTATTGCATTTTGTGAAATAAAAGCAATACTAGAAGGACTTCATTTAAAGTCATGTATGTGCGTATCATCAGGTAAGTATTTCTGGCCAGTGTCTAGCATTTTGTGAAATAAAAGCAATACTAGAAGGACTTCATTTAAAGTCATGTATGTGCGTATCATCAGGTAAGTATTTCTGGCCAGTGTCTAGCATTTTGTGAAATAAAAGCAATACTAGAAGGACTTCATTTAAAGTCATGTATGTGCGTATCATCAGGTAAGTATTTCTGGCCAGTGTCTAGCATTTTGTGAAATAAAAGCAATACTAGAAGGACTTCATTTAAAGTCATGTATGTGCGTATCATCAGGTAAGTATTTCTGGCCAGTGTTTAGCATTTTGTGAAACCAGAAGGACTTAATTGAAAGTCGTGTATGTGCGTACCATCAGGTAAGTTTTTCTGGATACTGTGCAGGGTGTAGATAAAAGTCAAACTGGAAGGTTTTTATTAAATATGTGTACCATTGTTGTCTTTATTTGTGGCATCATAAGAAAATGGTGCACCAATCTCTAAATTTTGAAAATTCCAAAAAAAATCTTTTAAATTTTAATGTTTATCTTGTCCCAAAGGATCAAATTATTGTTTGAAAATTGTTCTTGTTTACATAATGTAATCTTAACTATTTAGCCATATTCTGAAAATGAATAGGTACAATGTAATCCGAGTATTTTTCCATTTATTTGGATTAATAAAACAATCACTGTTATTAAAACCTGTTTTCAAATATAAACATTTTAGATACAGCTGCTTGCAGACGGTGCTGTGCTAATAACACAGATCCCGAAAATCCAGGCCCATGTGTTCCACATTCCTTTGAGGTCTTCCCAGATGGACAACAGTGTTACAAAGGCTTTTGTAAAGTAAACGTTCAACTAGTTTAAAAGGCAATTACTAAGAAATGTCCATAAGTAAAAGTTCCATTGAATTGGTCAAGATTCATCAACTTTAAAAACTTAACACTAACACCTTCCAAAAGTAAAAGGTCCATTGAATTGGTCAAGATTCATCAACTATAAGCTTGCATCCTTAAAAAAACAGAGACCTTTTACAAGTACCTTGGTTTTGGTGAAAGGGAAATGATTGAAAGATAACCAATTCACGATAGAGATTTCAAAAAAAGAAAATAGTTAATTTCAGTCAAACTAAAATGGTGAGTCTCTTCTGCAGGATTATCATTTCAGTTCATGTATCATTTCTCTGCAGGGTGGACTTTGTACATCCCGAGTGCTGTCACAGATGGATAAGTTTTATTATTTTTTCACCTCCATGGAAATCTCTAGGTTAGGTGAGCATTCCCTACATCAAGAGTGTAGAGGCATTAGTTATTTAGCACTGCGGTTCTCAACCTGTGGGTCGTGACCCCTTTGCGGCTCACACGACCCTTTCTCAGGGGTCGCCTAAGACCACCTGAAAACACATATGCTCTACAGTCATGAAGTAGCAACGAAAAATAATTTTGTGGCTGGGCGGTCGCCACAAAATGAGTAACTGTATTAAAGGGTAGCGGCATTAAGAAGGTCGAGAACCACTGATCTAGCAGGTGAACATTCCCTACATCAAGAGTGTAGAGACATTAGTTATCTAGCAGGTGAACATTCCCTACATCAAGAGTGTAGAGACATTAGTTATCTAGCAGGTAAATATTCCCTACATCAAGAGTGTAGAGACATTAGTTATCTAGCAGGTGAATATTCCCTACATCAAGAGTGTAGAGACATTAGTTATCTAGCAGGTAAATATTCCCTACATCAAGAGTGTAGAGACATTAGTTATCTAGCAGGTGAATATTCCCTACATCAAGAGTGTAGAGACATTAGTTATCTAGCAGGTGAATATTCCCTACATCAAGAGTGTAGAGACATTAGTTATCTAGCAGGTGAGGATTCCCCTATGATAGCATTGCCCTATATGATAGCATTGCCCTATATGATAGCATTGCTCTATATGATAGCATTGCCCTATATGATAGCATTGCCCTATATGATAGCATTGCCCTATATGATAGCATTTCACTATTGATAGCATTTCACTATTGATAGCATTTTCCTATATGATAGCATTGCCCTATTTCATAGCAATGCCCTATTTGATAGCATTGCCCTATATGATAGCATTGCCCTATATGATAGCATTGCCCTATTTTATAGCATTGCCCTATTTGATAGCATTGCCCCATTTGATAGCATTGCCCTATTTGATAGTAATGCCCTATTTGATAGCATTGCCCTATTTGATAGCATTGCCCTATTTGATAGCATTGCCCTATTTGATAGCAATGCCCTATTTGATAGCATTGCCCTATTTGATAGCATTGCCCTATTTGATTGCATTGCCCTATATGGCAGCATTGCCCTATATGGCAGCATTGCCCTATATGGCAGCATTGCCCTATTTGATAGCATTGCCCTCCTACATGGCAAACTCTCAAAACTTAAGTTTTTTTAAACTGTTTCTTGTTGTTTCTTGTTTTGTCTTGTGCACTGAAGAAGGCTCTTAGCTCAAACATTCCCCTTCTATGGTCCTGTCTTTTCATGTCAAGTTTCCACATACTACATTGTTCTACTATTTCCATTTATATTGTAGCGATATAAAATGTATTTATTTATTTTATCATTGTTTTAAATCTGACTTCAGAATTATTCTCAAATTAATTGATATTCATCTTTAAACTCTTCTTGTAACACAGGGGTCTCCAAACTACGGCCCGCGGGCCGCATGCGGCCCTCGAGGCTCTCTGATGCGGCGAGCGGTGACTTTTTGTAAACAGAATAAAAATTACTCAAAAGTACGTGTATCCTGACATGATCAGACGCCGCTTATGTGGACGTTATGTTTTTACCGAATTAAAATAAAGGAGCGCAGTAGTGTGTTATGTTTTCTAACCGATCATTACTTTGCAAAATATTATTCGATGCTTAGTCTTTCTACTTTCGTTCACACTCAATGAAATGACATGTAGTGGCGGGGCTTTGCCCGCCGTGCTGCAGACATGGATGAAAACATTGTAATTCAAATTTTTAAAAATGCAAGCAAGTTTCGCCAATTTTTATTTGCCATGGATGAATCGCTTGACAGCTGTTCCGCCTCTCAACTGCTTGTGTTCGTTAGGAGTGTTGTTGAAGACATGAACATAACACAAGATCTATACACCTCTTAAAGGCCTTCAGATCCAAACTTGTCTTGTTTTTGGAACAAAGTACTGGCAATCAACTTAACGCTCTTGTAGCAGTAGACGGTCTTCATGGCTGAAGCAACAGCGGAGTTCCCCATGTTATTTGCATGCGAGATCATCAACGACCTCCAGCTGCATTTTCAGCAGCGTTTTTTTTTACTTGGATTCAAAGGCAGAAGAAGTGAGACTTTTTCAAAACCCATTTGAAACAGATGTGGCCAGTTGCCCAGAGGAACTGCAGCTGGAGGTCATTAACTGAATGAAATAATATTACATAAATAATTAAAAATAACATCCATGTTTTGATTCTTTTTTATTTGGACCTTGAGTGCAGTGATTATTTTAGAAATTTTCCCCGGGGGTGGGGGAGGAGGGAGAACTTCAGATTTTTCGGGGGGGGGGGGCAGTGCCAGTTGATTCATTGTTGGAAATTTTTTTTGCTCCACCGAGATAATGCTGAAAGAAACCCTGCTCAAGTGTGCAGTCAGCCCGCTACCTACTGTTTGATAATTAATACAGTCCTCGAGCTGAAAAGTTTGGAGACCCCTGTTGTAAGGGGGGGGGGGGCAGTGCCAGTTGATTCATTGTTGGAAATTTTTTTTGCTCCACCGAGATAATGCTGAAAGAAACCCTGCTCAAGTGTGCAGTCAGCCCGCTAACTACTGTTTGATAATTAATACAGTCCTCGAGCTGAAAAGTTTGGAGACCCCTGTTGTAACACATTGACATTTTTTATTTAAACCTACTTAATACATTTTTAGACATTGTTTACTGGGCTATTCTTAGCTTCCCCATTTTGGAAAGTTAACCCCAGAACGGGAATCATCTCAAATAGTTACGTAGATTACTAAACACAGTTGTACTGACCCACAGTTGCTGGCAATTTTTGTTTTATTTAAATTGAGTCTTTGTTAATTTTTCAGACATGTTCATGAGAAGCAACATTGTAATGGCGGTCCTACTGCTGAGCCTGGCATTGTGGATTCCAGTGTCATGCCTCAGTTATCATCAGGTAATTTGCACTGTCATTAAAACAAATCAGTCACCTAGTATTTATGCAGGAACTGTTAACATGTGTCATTTGAAGCATTAAGTTCTATTCTTGGGTGATGAGAAAATCCTCATATGAGTCAAATACCTCCAACAAAAATGATAGAAGATGGCAGCCAACCTGGCAACATATGAGTCAAATACCTCCAACACTAATGACAGAAGATGGCAGCCAACTTGGCCACAGATGAGTCAAATACCTCCAACATTAATGACAGAAGGCAGTAGCCAACTTGGCACAGATGAGTCAAATTCATCTTGGCCAACTTGGCCAAACAAAAAAGACAGAAAAAAAATCATTTAATCTACAGCTACTGGAATAACTACAGAATGCAAGCCAAATATTTTGTAGCATACTTTCAAGTCCCTGTCATTATTGATGAAAGCTTACTCATTGGTATGACATTATTTTGCCTAGTCAGCTAATAATCCTTCACATATCTATCTATATATATTTGGTAAATTTTAGATTGTTTTTATTTCTATTTTTAATATGGTTGACTTTGTACCGCGCTTCGAGCTTTTGGGGATGAAGCGTGTTTTTCAAATAAACGTTATTATATATATATATATATATATATATATAAGATCAGGAGAGCAATCTATCAATATATATATATCAATATATATATCTATCAATATATATATATCAATATATATATATATCTATCAATATATATATCTATCAATATATAATATATATCTTTATCAATATATATATCTACCAATATATATATCTATCAATATAATATATATATATATATATATATATGAAATGTTAAATTTGATAGTAATATTCTTGTCTGAATAATTGCATTATAAAACTGGCCTGATACTATGATTATATGGCATGCATATTTAAATCCTAGTCGAAGTAGTTGATTAGCTTTTTATCCTTTCAAATTGTGTCATTCCAGCTGTGTTCTACCCCATTGTGTCATTCCAGCTGTGTTCTACCCCATTGTGTCTTTCATGCAGCAGTGGAAATAATTGGGTTTTGTGAAATGGTTTAACATGAACAATGACTTTGCTTAACATTTTTGTTTAAAGGATAACTTAGAAAGGAAAGAGAGGGAAAAATTGATGTGTTGGAAAAGTCAGAGGTATCCAAATAGACTTGCATTTCAAAAGGCAAGTAGTTCTCATTCTTATTTGACATTTAATCAAAGTTAATAGTTTAAAATCTTCCCCAATGTATTTCTTTTGAATTTGTCTCATTGAAATTTTTTTCTTATCAGCCATATAATAAATAGAAACAATAATTGTGTGGACACAAAATTCTTGTTTCATATTCCCTCCTCCACTACATCATAGAGACTTTTGGTCACTCCCCCCGCCCCCTTTTTTCTCAACCTAGGCAAACTACATATGATCTATTCCCACTCTCCTTTTCCTTTAGGGTCTACCAAAGAGTTTTTTGTACAAATAAAACATGTAGATCCACTCCGGGTTCCAGATCAAAAAAGATCAATAGTTGTTTTTTTAATTGTTCACTAGTTTTTAATAAATAAGAAAGGACTAGTCTAGGCATTCACAGATCTCAATCGAAACATTTTTTTTTTGGAAATGAAAGTGAAATATTAATTTCAACTCTTCAAAAAGAAATAAAAGTTCCATTTCTTGGGATTTCTAAAATGGCTCTCAGAGAATAAAATGTAATGTTGATATTAGAGACAGACCGAAAGTGATTTTCTGATTTCGGCCGAAGCCGAAAATAGGCCGAAAGTTTAAAATGACTTTCGGCCGAAACCGAAAAAAGGCCGAAAGTTTAAAAATGACTTTCGGCCAAAACCGAAAAAAGACCGAAAGTTAAAAAATGAATTTCGGCCGAAGCCGAAACCGAAAATGAAATATTAAGATATTTTGAAATTCGTTCCCACATACATTCTGCTTACATCGAAAATGATGTGGGAAAATATAAATATTTACATTCTTTTTATAAAAATGAGATAATCGTAAATATTAATAAATAAAAATCTAATTTAGGGTTCTCAAACTCGCGGCCAGTGAGCCATTTGTGACCCNGATGTGGACAATTGGTGAGGAGTAGGTCAAGAGTGTTTTCCCCCCTCGTGGGTTCTTTAACCAGCTGTTCCAGACCATGGTTGTTAATTATCTCCATGAATTCTGAGTGTAGAACAGGGTATGGGGACTTGGGCTTCAAGGCAGGAATCTGCCAATTCCAACCAGGAAAGTTAAAATCCCCCCCTATAAGGAGAAAAGCGTTTTTTGACTGTGTTGCTCTGTGAAGCGATACCTCGAACCTCCTCAGACTTGGTTCATCTGCTGTATTTGGTCGATAATAGGCACACACGTAGAGTGTGCGTCTACCCTTTAGTTTCAATTTTACCCACAGGACACGTCAGATTACCTTTGATGTGTCTTCATCTTCCCGTTGAAAAAACCAGGAAAAAAACTGATTTTTAATGGGATTAGGTTTGGTGGGTGGGGGGGTGGGTCTGAAAATGGGATAGAACGTGTTGTCATGGACAAGTTTATGGGAAAATGAACGAAATATAATGACACTGGTTTCACGGAATAAAATTCCCGATAACTGCGCTAAATAAGAATCTGAAAGATCGCTTAGTTTGTTGTTAAAGATCGCTTAGTTTGTTGTTAAAGACCATTTAATTGGTTGTTATTGATCGGTTAGTTTGTTGTTAAAGATCGGTGAGTTTGTTTATAAAGATCGCTTAGATTGTTCTAAAATATCGCTTAGTTTAATCTTAAAGATCGCTTAATTTGTTCTTAAAGAAAGCTTAGTTTGTTTTTATAGATTGTTTAGTTTGTTGTTAAAGATAATTTAGTTTATTGTAAAAGATCGTTTAGTTTGTTGTTAAAGATTGTTTAGTTTGTTGTTAAAGATCGTTTAGTTTGTTGTTAAAGATCATTCAGTTTGTTGTTAAAGATCGTTTAGTTTGTTGTAAAATATCGTTTAGTTTGTTGTTAAAGATCGTTTAGTTTGTTGTTAAAGATCGGTGAGTTTGTTCATAAAGATGGCTTAGATTGTTCTAAAATATCGCTTAGTTTAATCTTAAAGATCGCTTAATTTGTTCTTAAAGAAAGCTTAGTTTGTTGTTAAAGATCGTTTAGTTTGTTGTTATAGATCTTTTAGTTTGTTGTTAAAGATAGTTTAGTTTGTTGTAAAAGATCGTTTAGTTTGTTGTTAAAGATCGTTTTGTTTGTTGTTTAAGATCGTTTAGTTTTTTGTTAAAGATAGTTTAGTTTGTTGTTAAAGATCGTTTAGTTTGTAGTTAAAGATCGTTTAGTTTGTTGTTAAAGATCGTTTAGTTTGTTGTTAAAGATCGTTCAGTTTGTTGTTAAAGATCGTTTAGTTTGTTGTAAAATATCGTTTAGTTTGTTGTTAAAGATCGTTTAGTTTGTTGTTAAAGATCGGTGAGTTTGTTCATAAAGATCGCTTAGATTGTTCTAAAATATCACTTAGTTTAATCTTAAAGATCACTTAATTTGTTCTTAAAGAAAGCTTAGTTTGTTGTTAAAGATCGTTTAGTTTGTTGTTATAGATCGTTTAGTTTGTTGTTAAAGATAGTTTAGTTTGTTGTAAAAGATCGTTTAGTTTGTTGTTAAAGATCGTTTTGTTTGTTGTTAAAGATCGTTTAGTTTTTTGTTAAAGATAGTTTAGTTTGTTGTTAAAGATCGTTTAGTTTGTTGTTAAAGATCGTTTAGTTTGTTGTTAAAGATCGTTTAGTTTGTTGTTAAAGATCTTTAGTTTGTTCTTAAAGATTGTTTAGTTTGTTGTTAAAGATCGTTTAGTTTGTGTTAAAGATCTTTTAGTTTGTTGTAAAAGATCGTTTCGTTTGTTGTTAAAGATCGTTTAGTTTGTTGTTAAAGATCGTTTAGTTTTTTGTTAAAGATCGTTTAGTTTTTTGTTAAAGATCGTTTAGTTTGTTTTAAGGATCGTTTAGTTTTTTGTTAAAGATCGTTTAGTTTGTCGTTAAAGATCGTTAAGTTTGTCGTTAAAGATCGTTTAGTTTGTTCATAAAGAGCGCCTGGTTTGTTGTTAAAGATCGTTTAGTTTGTTCTTAAAGATCGCATTAGTTTGTTGTTAAAGATCGTCTAGTTTTTAGTAATGATCGCTTTATTTGTTCTTAAAGATCGTTTAGTTTTTTCATAAAGATTGCTTAGTTTGTTGTAAATTCGCTTAGTTTTTTTCATAAAGATCGCTTAGTTTGTTCTTAAAGATCTTTCAGTTTGTTTTTAAAGAACATTTAGTCTTCTGTTAAAGATCGCTTAGTTTATTCTTATAAATCATTAAAGATCATTTGTTTGTTCTTAAAGATCATTTAGTTCGGTTTTAAAAATCGTTTAGTTTGTTCTTTAAGATCGTTTAGCTTGTTATTAAAGATCGCTTAGATAGTTCTTAAAGACCCGCTTAGTTTGTTTTAAAGATCGTTTAGTTTGTTCATAAATGTTGTTTAGTTTGTTATTAAATATCATTTAGTTTGTTCTCAAAGATCGCTTAATTTGTTCTTAAATGTTGCTTAGTTTGTTGTAAAATATCGCTTTCGCTTAGTATTAAATGACCGAAAACCTGAGTAACTTTCGGCCGGATGGCCGAAAGTCTAAGTCAATTTCGGCCGAAACCGAAGAAAAACCGAAAGTTAACTTTTCTCTTTCGGCCGAAACCGAAATTAAGCCGAAAGTTAACTTTCCAGTTTCGGCCGAAACCGAAACTTGGCGAAAGTGATAAAATGGCCACTTTCGGCGCCGAAACCGAAGCCGAAATTCGGTCGGCCTTTAGTTGATATGGAAGGGTGCTGGGTGACAGAGTGTTGATGTGGAAGGGTGCTAGGTGATGCAAGGGTGCTGGGTAACAGAAGGGTTCTGGGTGACAGATTGTTGATGTGGAAGTGTGCTGAGTGACGGAAGGGTGCTGGGTGACGGAAGGGTGCTAGGTGACAGAGCGTTGATGTGGAAGGGTGCTGGGTGACAGAGTGGCCCAAACTGAGTCAACCCAAGACAGTGGGACTGGAGTTCAATTATCTTCATCATACAGAACCCTTACAGAAAATCTTCTGGTACAAACAACAGTATACCATACTTCTCCTCTCAGTGCTTATGTTATGTGTGTATGCCTGTCCCACACTTTTCCTCTCAGTGTTTATTTTATATGTGTATGACTGTCCCATACTTCTCCTCTCAGTGCTTATGTTATATGTGTATGCCTGTCCCATACTTCTCCTCTCAGTGCTTATGTTATATGTGTATGCCTGTCACATACTTCTCCACTCAGTGCTTATGTTATATGTGTATGCCTGTCACATACTTCTCCTCTCAGTGCTTATGTTATATGTGTATGCCTGTCACATACTTCTCCTCTCAGTGCTTATGTTATATGTGTATGCCTGTCACATACTTCTCCTCTCAGTGCTTATGTTATATGTGTATGCCTGTCACATACTTCTCCTCTCAGTGCTTATGTTATATGTGTATGCCTGTCACATACTTCTCCACTCAGTGCTTATGTTATATGTGTATGCCTGTCACATACTTCTCCACTCAGTGCTTATGTTATATGTGTATGACTGTCCCACACTTTTCCTCTCAGTGCTTATGTTATATTTTTATGCCTGTCACATACTTCTCCTCTCAGTGCTTATGTTATATAAGTATGCCTGTCACATACTTCTCGTCTCAGTGCTTATGTTATATATGTATATATATATATATATTGTATTTTTGAAAGCAACATGTGGAAGGAAGGTCACTGGCACCCATAGGACCTTATCAAAGTTCAGATAAATGGGCAAGTTCTTTTTTGATTTAATTATTGAAACACATATTTTCAAAAGCCTTCTAACATCAGGCCTAAGCTCATGGTGTCCTTCATAACTTGACTAAGACAACCTAGGACATAGTCCTTTGCTCTCTAAACTAGCTCAGATTATTGACTTAAGATTCTCATACTGATACGTTTTCCCCAAGTTTTCTAGAGAAATGAGATCCTGTCGTATCGTGGTTAGGTTAGACATGCATGCCAAGCACTAGCTGAGTTCTCACTCTTGTGTTGCGACAGATGAAGAATCAGATCCTCAGCTCAGTCTACATCCTGACAAACATTTGTGTCTGGCCAAAGACGGAAAGTCTCCCTGCGGGATAAGCCAACGGCCGTGTGATAGACAAGCTCACACTGCCCCATGTATTTCGGCTAGTCTTTGTGAAAATAGACCGTACAATGGCCACTAGGCAGGGCTTACATAGCAAAATCTATTTGGGTCCTTAGTTTCTATCTGGCATGTTGCACCCGAAAGGCCCGGTCATGGGGCATGTCACCATGACCTACCCCGACAGCTTTTGTGTTATGGAAACAGACACTAATCAAGCCCTAGCGTAGCCTAGTTGGCCATGGGACAAAGGGTGCCCATTCAGCCCCCCCCACCCCCCCCCCAAGCACGGGACCTGATCAATCAGGTTGTCTCCTCTTACCTGGTTTTGTTGTTCCTTATAAGCCACCTGGTCTGACCTCATTTACTTTGCTTGCTTTTCCTAACCCACGCAAAGATGGCCCAGGTGTGATTGTGGGGCTGTCTAACTGTCTGAGCCCTGTTGAGGCCTGGAATAACCGATCACATCCAGGCCAGATGACCCATGCTAATGTCCTGGCATATTGTTTGTCTCACAAAAATATTTTATTTGAAGGTTTTCTTAGACTTAAACTAGGGAAAAAAAGGATCCAAAATAAAGTTTCAAAATTATCTCTGTACTTTGAAAACAAATTTCAATTCCTAATACATAAACGAAGGTTCTTATTCTCTTAGTAATTCGCGTTATTGCGGGGTGCGTTATAGCGGGGTGTATTTTAGTGGGGTGTGTTATTGTAGGTTGTTATAGTGGGGTGTGTTACATCTGGGTGTGTTATAGTGTGGTGTGTTATAGTGGGGTGTGTTATAGCGGGATGTGTTATAGCGGGGTGTGTTATAGCGGGGTGTTTTATAGCGGGGTATGTTACAGCGGGGTATGTTATAGCGGGGTATGTTATAGCGGGTTGTTATAGATGATAACTACGACTGAACTTTGAATTATTTTCCGCAGTCTTATTACAAGATGGGGGTAATAAGGGGAGAGACTGCAATCAGGTTAGTACAAAATAAAATGAGTAAAACAGAGTATGGTTAAACCTGAAAAATTAAACGCAACAAAACAGCGAACGTGTCGGCAGAAAGCCTTCGTCAATAAGGGGAGAGACTGCAATCAGGTTAGTACAAAATAAAATGAGTAAAACAGAGTATGGTTAAACCTGAAAAATTAAACGCAACAAAACAGCGAACGTGTCGGCAGAAAGCCTTCGTCAGCGAACAAAACAACAGAAAAAACGTTATAAAAATAAGAAATAGCACTTAGCTGGTAAGTAGTATCCAGATTTTCTGGATGACAATCCCTAACCAACTCTATTGTTAACCTGTCTATGATAAGAAACATGATAATTTAATGGCTAATTTATTCTTTAGCTATAGTCTGATAGCTCAGTGATAGGGTAGAAACATGTTAATTTAATAGCTAAAGTATTGTTAGCTATACCCGTATTCTGAGAGCTCAGGGATAACATTGTTATTTGCAGCCCAATCACGCCTGAGTCTCCTGTGAGTTGCAGTAGTAATGTGGACATCTACAGGCCTTCCAAAAAAAAAAGTAACCTTTGATGAGACCTAAAAGCTGTCGTCCAACATTATCAGAATTTAAATGTATTTTCTTTAAACCACTAATGCAGAAAGTTTCTTGACTACAATGGTCATGCCTCCTAGCTGCCATAGTTTACTCTTATACAGCACACATTTTTGGTTGTTATTGTTGTGGTTTGTTTACCCTAACACAATTTCTGTATGTTCACATAGAGATGTAAGAATGAACCTCAATTTGGCCGTGATGTTCTAAAAATAACATTGCTGTTAACAAGCTTAGTCAGACCTGACAACCATTCAGGTTTCAATGCAGACTTTCTACTGTTCACAAGCTTAGTCAGACTTGACAACCATTCATGTTTTAAATGCAGACTAACTACTGTTGACAAGCTTAGTCAGACATGACTACTATTCAAGTTTCAATGCAGACTTTCTACTGCTGACAAGCTTAGTCAAACCTCACAACCATTCAAGTTTTAAATGCAGACTTTGTAAAATTTCAAACAAACCAAGCTTTAATTCAATTTTTGTCTTTGATCCTTGAACAATCTTTTAAACAAATAAACAACTAGTGAATAGCTCCATTACGTGCAGGCCAAAACTAGTTAGCATAATAAAGGGGTAATAAGGGGAGAGACTGCAATCAGGTTAGTACAAAATGAAATGAGTAAAACAGAGTAGGGTAAAACCTGAAAAAATAAACGCAACAAAACAGCGAACGTGTCGGCAGAAAGCCTTCGTCAGCGAACAATACAACAGAAAAAACGGTGGGCAGCAATAGAAGTGTGCTTCTATTGCTGCCCACAGATACTACTTACCAGCTAAGTGCTATTTTTTATTTTTATACCGTTTTTTCTGTTGTTTTGTTCGCTGACGAAGGCTTTCTGCCGACACGTTCGCTGCTTTGTTGCGTTTATTTTTTCAGGTTTAACCCTACTCTGTTTTACTCATTTTAGTTAGCATAATAAACAATGTCTGTATAAATTATTGAATGGAATTCAGCTTAACAAATAATTCAAGAATTATGTTTAGGGGCTGTACAAAAGAAAAGCAACCAAAAGACAGCAAGTTCAAAGGGCACTGTGTTTATAGGCTACCTAGTGATATTAATGTATAAAGGAAGCAGGACCTGAGAGCTGACTGTGTAATTCATAAAATGTGTCTGTGGCTCAAGTTAAAAGGAACAAAAGATTTGAACTTAGGGAATAATATTTTAATTTGAAACTTGTGTGTGATCTTAAGCTGGCAATTTTATTCTTTCTTTGAGCTGCTTCAACAGTTTTCAAAAGTTTCCAATAATTATTATAGCAGTTTTCAAAAGTCTCCAACAGTTATTATAACAGTTTTCAATGGTCCCCAATTATTTTAACAGTTTTCAATAGTCTACAACAATTATTATAACAGTTTTCAATAGTCTCCAACAGTTATTATAACAGAACAGCTATGATTTGATCTGATTTGCAGAAATTCATTAAGAAATCTCTCTTTTTAGTGCTTTTTAAAAATCATGATTTAAAATAGTTCTTAAATTTTTCATAAAATTCGAAAAAAAAATTGTGACTAGAAGCTCTTGAAAATAACAATAATTGGCATGTATTATACCATAGCTATAAGGATAAGATGTAATTGTGGTGTGTGATATATCTGTATTAATAAAATAGTCCTGTCTCAGAAATGTTCAAAAAATATGTCAATAAAAGAAGGCACAAACAAAGAACTTCCCCAGTGAGTCAGGTGTTGTTTTTGTTTTGGTTAATTATGTCATGGCTTTTTTTAAAATTTTGATTGTCTCAGTGATCCTAATATTAATAATAAACTTAAATTTTAAAATCTGTCATTTTCGTACCATCAATCACTGGATATACAGGCATCTGCTCAAGACCCTGTCACACTCTGCAGAGAATACTAAGCTTTAATGTATCCTTTCTCAATCTTTTACTGCTTAAAATCACATTCTAATTTCTATCTCACTTGTAAATATCAGATTAGTAAGACTCAAACAATTAGTCTACGTCAACAGTTGGTAGGTTCACAAATTAAGATGTGGTTGAATGTAAACAGTTGGTCTATAGCTTCACAAAGTAAGCTGTGGTTGTATAATTTAGTTATTTTAATATTGTAGGCATAAAGATTTTTTTTTAAATATAATTTAAGTGTTTTAACCAAAAGTGCTTCTCATTTAGTTTAAGTTGAATGCTATTATTGAAAGACTGATTAGATGGCGATTTATGGACTTATGCAAAAGTAGCATGAGGGAATCCTACATAGAAATCAACAAATGCGAGATCATTGCTGAGCAACGTTCCAGCTGGCAAACAGCAGTGTATGAAGGAGTCAAAAAGGCAGAAAAAAACAACACGGAAGGCAAAATCTAACCAGGAGTCAAGATTCTCCTGTGAGAAATGCAGCCAAGACTGCCAATCCAGGAGTCAAGATTCTCCTGTGAGAAATGCAGCCAAGACTGCCAATCCAGGAGTCAAGATTCTCCTGTGAGAAATGCAGCCAAGACTGCCAATCCAGGAGTCAAGATTCTCCTGTGAGAAATGCAGCCAAGACTGCCAATCCAGGAGTCAAGATTCTCCTGTGAGAAATGCAGACAAGCGAGAAGACAAGAGACACCTGTGAGAAATGCAGCCAAGACTGCCAAGCCAGGAGTCAAGATTCTCCTGTGAGAAATGCAGCCAAGACTGCCAATCCAGGAGTCAAGATTCTCCTGTGAGAAAGGCAGCCAAGACTGCCAATCCAGGAGTCAAGATTCTCCTGTGAGAAATGCAGCCAAGACTGCCAATCCAGGAGTCAAGATTCTCCTGTGAGAAATGCAGCCATGACTGCCAATCCAGGATCTGTCTGTGTCATTTCAAGCCATTATTACATTTTCATGCTTTCAAATTATATTTTGTAATAAAAGCATTACCTTTAAAACAGGGAATGGTGTTGATTAAAAATTGAATGATGGCATCATGCTTTAAAAAAATATAGTTATTATTAGCATCATTGCTTCTTTCAGCTATCTCGCCGGGAGGCAGCTGGAGCGCAATGTGTACAACACTATAACAAAAATATCATTAAAAATGCTATTTGCATAGTAACTGGTGCCTTTAACCGATTACTATTAGTGGAATCTATGAAATATTGCTTGGCTTGATATATTTGATGATCAGCAGCCTAGATTTAAGGCCAATCAAGGTATAATATTCGGTTATAAAAAATCACACTGACTGCCCCAGTCTTATTTCCTGTTGTTCGCATATATCGCTATTTGCATATTCATAGATCGCTATTTTTATTTATTTATTATTTGCAACTTCACAAGTTTAAAGACTATAATGACACTGTATTAAAATACATTTACATAGCTATAAAGGTCTACAATTTTAATTATAGTTAGTCAAGTATTTAACATTTGCTATCCATTTTCAAATTGTAGTTCTTCATAAAAGCACGACTAAAAAATTAGGCACATCATGCTTTTTTTTCTTCTTATTTAGAATTTAAAGGGCACAAAGAAATAGTGCACGTTTCATCAATGACTCTTAAACCAAAAGTGTTATTGTTTCCTTTAAATGTGCTTCCATTGTTACAAAGTTTCCTGCCAAACAGATTTGGGCTTTTTTAATACTTTGTGTAGCCTATATTTATTATTATTCGCTCCAAAAATACTTTTCTCTTTTTAATGTTAGAATAACAAACAAAGTGTCCCATCCATTGGCATTGCACTCATTTTTATAGTATTAATTTTATTTTAGATGAGAAGCCAGTAGAAAGCTAAGATTTTTTTGTTTTTTTTCTGAACTAGTATTTCCATTATTATGCCAATCCCAATACAGTTCCTCATGTTGTGGTGACCCCCAACCATAAATTATTTTCATTGCTACTTCACAAATATATGTTTTCCGATGGTCTTAGGCAACCCCTGTCTAAGGGTTTTTTGATCCCCACAAAGGGGTCCCAACCCAGAGGCTGAGAACCGCTGACATACAGGGTTCAATTACATCATTACAAATATGTCAACAGACACAACATAAATAATGTAGAAAATAAATCATAGCAGCATCAAGAGACCACAAATAATTTTGAGATGTTCTATTTATAACTTATTAATGATGACATAACTCTTAGCCACGCTGTTTTCTCAGCCTGAAAAGATTAATCAGATATTTTTTCTAGCAATAAAAAATAAAACAAGACCACAAAATATATTATAAAAGTAAAAGCCACTCATCCAGATGAAACTGTGGCTTATTATAATCTGCTATGTTACTTTTATGAGGTTATCAATAAATGTTAACATTAATCAGCTTTTAAAAAATGAGAAATGTAGATATATATTTATATATATTTCTAATTATAATGGGACATCAATATAATATAAAAGCATTAATGCAGTGATACTTAGCTTACCATTAAGGCCCTTGCTTAGAGAGGGAGCCTCTTTTAATGGGGGACAATTCGTTAAGGGGAGCTAATAAAAAAAAAAACAAATAATGGAAAATGGCCCCAAAAAATTACATGTTATATATTAGAGTTAATATACATTTTATACCCATGATGGCTAAGTATAACAACTTACAGATGCAATCATAAACACCACCTCCATTCAGCTACTTAAAAGATTGAAAGAAAGAGGCAAACCTTTGTACAGATAGATGCGCATTTTATTAATAAATTTGTATGCTAAACAATTCAACATTTTTAATTTCATTATAGGTCAAATACGAAACAAAATATTTATTCTAAATTTATTTCACATCAGCACATGATCAAACTCATTAACATTTAGTTAGACCAGCCAGCCAGAGGACTTCCAAATATCACATTTTTTTCAAAGAGTTGTTTTATTGGAAAATTTCAATTGTACTTTTTTTAAAAAATTTCTAAAATTTTAGAAGCCCTTTAGGTGAGTGAAATAAATGCATCAAAAAAAAATATTTAGAGTCATCCTTTGTAACTAACTTTCCAAACAAGTTTTTCTTTGAAATATGAGTAAGTTGTGACACACTCCAGGCAATTTATACAGTTTTCTTCATACAAGTATTTCCAAACCATCTCATAATTTATTTGAACACAAGTGTGAATTGTAAACTTTTTGGACAGCATTTTTAGTTGGTAATAAACTAATTTTAGTCTAATTTATAGTTTAGGATTGGAAAAATTTAATTTCCCCGTCATGTCTGATTTTATGTTAATCTTGTTTTATTTGCAAACTTGTATTCTATTAGCCTACTTGACAATGAAGCACTGAGAAAAGACAATATTTTAGATAAATTGCTTTTAATGCAAGGAAATTTACAGGCTATGAATACATGGAATTCCAAACAAGTCAGTCATTGCCATTCAGTAGCTCAAAAACATCATAAGATTTCTACAGAGATGAAAACAGTTCAAAATATACATGTATGGAGACGATGATGAATGAGATGAAAACAAGGGGAAAGCACTGCAGATGTTTACAAATAGTCTTAAAAAGAAATTAAAACTGAAAAAAATTAATTCACTGCTGAATTTTAGTGAACTATTTATAAACACAAATCCTAAAGACATTGAATTTGTTAAGATCATAAAAATGTCAATACAAAATGAAGGGTGCTAAAGAACAATGTTCCTTGTAGTGAGTTCAAATAACACGGTGTCTTCTAAGCTACACAATCTGTGTAAGCCGGGTTAAAACTTGTGTGTAAGCTGAGCTATGTGTGTGTGTCTCGTTAATTAAGTGTGTCACTGACTTTGAGTTTGATAAGAATAGTTAAAAGATGTTAGAAAGTAAACAGAAGACATTCACAATGATTTACTAATGTTCAAAATGAAAATATCAACAGCAAATTAACAAAATGTAAATTAAAAAAACAAATGCATAGCTATATAGCACAACATTTTGAATAGAAAACAAGGATAATTGGGCTTGTCAAATAAGGACAGAAAATAATATACCATGAAATATAATTATCAGATGTCATTTGCATAAAATTTAAACAGAAATGAATACAATGAATTGAACATTTGTTTGAAAGTTCACCAAATGAATGATGAAGAGTTTCCTTGCAGTTAATCAATCATTTTCATGAACGAGAAAAACAACAAGACATTCTCAATAATGATATGCATTCAGAGATTGACTTATCAATCATACAGTGACTTGCAGACACTGACGACCAGAACTTTGAACAATCTGGCAACAACCATAGAAATTTCGCTTTTATTGACATCAGGAAATTGTTTAATAACACATTTGGTTTCAGCATGTCCGAAGAGCAAAAAGGTTTTTGTTGGTCAGCTAAGACCACTGAACATTTATTTATTTTTAAAAAATATAAATCGTCAATATAACAACAACAAAACAAACATCATAATAATTTGTGGAACAGTTGCAGATAACAAGCAATATTTTATAAGGTTATCAGTGATGACATTAACCAACAAATGAAAACAAAACAATGAGCATCTTTTTAGTTCACTTCTTGTCATTTAGAGATAAATTATTTGACTGACTTTAAAGTAAAAAAACAAAGTACAATAAAGTTAGGACAATGCTGCTGACCAGCATTAGGATTGACCACACTTGTCATATACAAAATGAAGAAACAATAGAACTGAACAAACAGCATTATGCCTTGGCACTGTCAGAGGTTGCCCCTCCCAAAAGCCTTCATGATTTCACAGGGGAAGTAATGCTTTAAATAATAAGCACATAGAGTTGTTGGTCCTTACATTGGGAGAGGTAATTTTTTTTAAAAAACACATGACACATAAAAATTGGCTTAAATTGTTTTTTTGAAATAAAAAAAGTTTTCAACAAAAAAGATGCAATTATAAATAAAGTTAGTTTTGTGATTCAATAGATTATAAATGAATGTTTTAAAACAATCTCATCTAAAGATGTGTACACAAACTTGTATTCCTTGTATAAATTACATCCTAATTTCATTTTGGATCATCAAATTTCATTTACTTTGCTGTCTTTCTTGCATTCATTCAGAAAATAAAAATAATAATTTTATGACAAGCTACTGTCTAGCTTAAACTGTCTAGCAAAGATGTCAATCAATTACATAATCTCCCACCCAAAAGTCTTTAAGTAACATTGGCAATGAAGTGTAAAGCCCAAATAATCTCCAACTCAAAAGAAATTTTAATAAAAATTCCAGCCTGTAAAGACTTCTCAACTCTGATTCTTCATTTTCATTGCACATGTTAAAGATAAATCAAATGTATCGGTACAACATTGGCCAATATAAACATAGTAACTATTTTTTACCAAAACCATCACTAAAAGAAACATAAATTAGAATTCATTTTCCTTCATGACCCTATGTTACCATCTGCTTATGGCTCTATTTTTACACTAACACCCAGACAAGTTAAAAAAAAAAAAAAAAAGACTAAGAAAAATAATGTACAGCAATAAAAGAAACATAAATTAGAATTCATTTTCCTTCATTACCCTATGTTACCATCTGCTTATGGCTCTATTTTTACACTAACACCCAGACAAGTTAAAAAAAAAAAAAAAAAGACTAAGAAAAATAATGTACAGCAACTCTACAACTGGAAACATGTTGACATGTGTATCTTGTTTGAAAAGTCTAAACTGTAGCAATCACTTCACTTTGAACAATGACCAGTTTGAGACGGTGAGCCAAGGTGTTGTAATGAACATTTTATCCTGACAAACAATCGGTGGGTGAGAAGAAAGATGGTCTTCATTTGGTTGAAGACACTGACATGTCTCAGATACAATTAAATGCCATACAGTTAGTGACAAGTATTCTCTGACCAGTCTGTGTTAGGTCTTACAGTAAGTGCCAGAAATGCACTTTGTCTCCAAACTAAATCAAATCAACATGTCAGAAGATGCCAGGAAGACCAAGAAGATTTTTCTGCGTTTATTTCCTTTCAAAGGTATTATCTCAAAAATATGTCTGGTGCACTAGGATATCTCAAAAATATGTCTGGTGCACTAGGATATCTCAAAAATATGTCTGGTGCACTAGGATATCTCAAAAATATGTCTGGTGCACTAGGATATCTCAAAAATATGTCTGGTGCACTAGGATATCTCAAAAATATGTCTGGTGCACTAGGATATCTCAAAAATATGTCTGGTGCACTAGGATATCTCAAAAATATGTCTGGTGCACTAGGATATCTCAAAAATATGTCTGGTGCACTAGGATATCTCAAAAATATGTCTGGTGCACTAGGATATCTCAAAAATATGTCTGGTGCACTAGGATATCTCAAAAATATGTCTGGTGCACTAGGATATCTCAAAAAACATTCCTAGTATATCTATTTTATGATTCTTAACACTGCATGAACGTGCATCACTAACACTAAAATAGGCTTTTATGACATAAGAGCGCTTTGAACATTCTAGAACAGCATGGACGCAAGCGCTATACAAGTAATCAGTCATAATCATCACTGTGTTGAGACTCGACAGTATGATAAAATTCACATGTATCTTGTTCCAATAAAATGCAAAGTATGTCAAGTGAAACTGCTCACTTGTCAGCTAAGGTGCTTCAAGCTATGGTATCACATTGTTACT
Organism: Lymnaea stagnalis; assembly: GCA_964033795.1. NCBI lineage: Eukaryota > Metazoa > Mollusca > Gastropoda > Lymnaeidae > Lymnaea > Lymnaea stagnalis. The sequence goes on from CAXITT010000173.1 coordinate 397,698, forward strand.
TGTAACACATTGACTTGGAGGAAAGACATGTCTTAGAATGCTGTAGGCAACAACCAACCATCTACAGAATACAGAGGATCTTGAGAGTGAAAGAGTACCATCTACAGAGGAGATGATAGATTAATCAAGCTGATTTGGCTTCTCAGCCATGGCAATGGATAGCAACGTTGTTGCATAAACCACCACCGTCATTATTTAATTTCAAACTGTACAAAGTGGATCTGCCAAATTTTCATTGATAGTTATTGAACATTGGATGATCTGCCTACGTTTCCTTTACAACTATCTTAAAAGCATACATTAAAGGAACATTTTATTTTGCCCACAACAAACCCAACGGCTCATCTTAGGGGATCTGACCATTTCTAAACAGCTCTTCAAACCCCTCGAGATCAGATGACCAAATCCCCTATAGGTTAACAGGTCAAACATTGAGCTGTGATTTCATGTGCTCACACATAGTTAGGACTGTACTCAAAGATTTTCTGGTTTAAAAAAAAATTTTTTTTTTTAATTTTTAAACTGAAAAAGGTAACAATATAATTAAAACCCTAAAATGAGCTATACATTGAATGCACCTTTGCTTACAACTCATATTTAATGACATGCCTAAAGATGATAGGATTTTGATCATGAATATTTTGAGATTTTTTTTCGCCATGCATTACTTCTAAATTTAATTTTGATACAACTTTCATTCGGGTCTTGCAATTTTTTTTAAACCTGAAGACATCACAGTTTAAGTTTTATAACAAAATTTGTGTTGACAGACAGCCTGTAAGCCACGGGCTTGGCCCAGTTTGGCTATTGACCTACTTATGAACAGTCTGCATATTTCTATATAGTTATTTTATAATTTACCCCTTACATAAGCAACATTTATGATTCTATGACTTCCAATCATAGTTGATATATGGCACAACGGCAAGGTCTATCTTTACCATTGCTTTCAGTCACTGTAAAATAGGGAGGTCTACAGATATTTGATTGACCCCCCCCCCCACAAGACAGACACTGATGATCCAAATTCTTGATTCAGTCAAAGTGACTAGCAATGTCCAACATACGACAGAAATGCATTCAGCAAATGTCCTTGTCATCCTCAAGTCAGCAAATGTCCTCATCTTCAAGTCAAACTCACACAAAAATTAATCCTAGGTGGCGGCATGCAGCTACGTGAACGAGGATGACCTTGGGTTTTCTTCATGGTGTTCCTGGTCCATGGGCGGTGGGACATCGGGCATGGCAGACCTCATGGTGCCTGCAGTTAGGTAGCCGGCAACACTGGGACCCGTTGGGCCTGAAAGTAAGAGGTAAGAACCATTGTTAACAGCTGATCAAAGCAGATAATTTTTAATTACTCTGATGAAAAGGTCCCAGTAGTTATGTTGATGTGAAAGCAGAGAAGAGATGTGAGTAGTTATTAATCAGACCACACTGCTGCCTAACCTCTGCCCCGCTCACTTCATTCACACAACTGCTCAGTGGGCATTCACTAAGCCAGTGGTTCCCAACCCCTGCCCAGCTCACTTCATTCACACAACTGCTCAGTGGGCATTCACTAAGCCAGTGGTTCCCAACCCCTGCCCAGCTCACTTCATTCACACTGCTTCAAACCAACTTGTGAAGTAAGTAACCCATTTGTGAAGTAAGTAACCCACTTGTGAAGTAAGTAACCCACTTGTGAGGTAAGTAACCCACTTGTGAGGTAAGTAACCCATTTGTGAAGTAAGTAACCCATTTGTGAAGTAAGTAACCCACTTGTGAAGTAAGTAGCCCACTTGTGAGATAAGTAACCCACTTGTGAGATAAGTAACCCATTTGTGAAGTAAATAACCCACTTGTGAAGTAAGTAACCCACTTGTGAAGTAAGTAACCCACTTGTGAAGTAAGTAACCTACTTGTGAAGTAAGTAACCCACTTGTGAGGTAAGTAACCAACTTGTCAAGTAAGTAACCCATTTGTGAAGTAAGTAACCCACTTGTGAAGTAAGTAGCCCACTTGTGAAATAAGTAGCCCATTTGTGAAGTAAGTAACCCACTTGTGAGATAAGTAACCCATTTGTGAAGTAAGTAACCCATTTGTGAAGTAAGTAACCCACTTGTGAGGTAAGTAACCCACTTGTGAAGTAAGTAACCCATTTGTGAAGTAAGTAACCCCTTTGTGAAGTAAGTAACCCACTTGTGAGGTAAGAAACCCACTTGTGAGGTAAGAAACCCACTTGTGAAGTAAGTAACCCATTTGTGAAGTCACCCACTTGTGATGTATCCAATGGATGTAAAAGTGTATGTGACCCACCTGTGAGGTATCCGGCAATGTTTGTGTCTGTGATAAATAAATCGTGTCTTTGGTCTCTGTAATCTTTCCAAATCTGAGACTTGTCCAAAATCTCAGTCACCTGCCAATTGGAATGCACCAATCAGAATCAAGCTTTAAATGTGATACTCAAGATTATGAATGATTTTAAAAATATCTGTGAAGACAGCTTTAAGCAGACTTATGTGAAGACGGCTTTAAGCGGACACAATCATCACTTCCTATTTTGTCTAGAACCAAGGTTTGCAGTACTTGTTTAAACTACACAGTGCCTTTGAACCTACGTCAGGTCTATGACAGTGCAACCCTTTTCAAAGGACCTAAATAGAATTAACAGTTGACAAGGGTCAAATCTCAGGTTTACTTTTTCATCTGAGGACATTTCCTGAGTCATTGACTCTTGTTTGATATTTAAATTTAAAAAAATGATGTTTTAAAGATGATTCCAAGCAGGAGATTTAAATAGGTGGGAAATAAAGTGTTAGAATTTTTTGGGGGGTCAGGAAGGGAGACAACTCTAAAATTTAAAACTAGAGTAAAGGAACTTGTTCACACATGAGGTCATCATCAGAGGTCACAGCATTGTTAGAAAGTCAATAAAAACAAACATTAAGCAAAATCCCACGCCCCCCCCCCCCTCCATGACAGACATTTGACAATACTGCGTTGTAAATTCTATAAACATTTGTTTACCCTTTCAAAGGAACTTGTTCAACAAAGAGGTCATCATCAGAGGTCACAGCATTGTTAAAAAGGCAAAAAAAACAAACATTAAGCAAAATCCCACGCCCCCCCCCCCCTCCATGACAGACATTTGACAATACTGCGTTGTAAATTCTATAAACATTTGTTTACCCTTTCACCGTGTGCCAGACTTCTCTGCATGGCTTTCAGAGCTTTGACAATCTGAGCCTTAGTGGACGCAGGGTTGTCCATGGCCTCCAGGCCACCTTCCAACAGTTTGAGTAGGTAAGGGATCAGTTCAGCATTGAGCGCCTGCAAACATTTTCAATAAGAGATTTTTAAATATACATTTGCAGTTTGAGAATTTATTATGTTTTAAAATGTTTTTGCGCTGTTCAAGTTTATTAAGACTAGAAAAAATATAAAATTTCCTTTTTTCAAGTTTACAAAAAGATCAAAACTAATGGAGGATTGATTAAAATCTATGAGACAGTAGGGTTTGGCAAGAACTGACAGATGGGAATCATGGATTAGTCTAACAAGAACTGACTGATGGGAATCATGGATGAGTCTAAAAGAACTGACAGATGGGAATCATGGATGAGTCTAAAAGAACTGAAAGATGGGAATCATTGATGAGTCTAACAAGAACTGACTGATGGGAATCATGGTTGAGTCTAAAAGAACTGACAGATGGGAATCATGGAGGAGTCTAACAAGAACTGACAGATGGGAATCATGGATGAGTCTAACAAGACCTGACAGATGGGAATCATGGATGAGTCTAACAAGAACTGACAGATGGGAATCATGGAGGAGTCTAACAAGAACTGGCAGATGGGAATCATGGATGAGTCTAACAAGAACTGACAGATGGGAATCATGGATGAGTCTAACAAGAACTGACAGATGGGAATCATGGAGGAGTCTAACAAGATATGACTGATGGGAATCATGGAGGAGTCTAACAAGAACTGGCAGATGGGAATCATGGATGAGTCTAACAAGAACTGACAGATGGGAATCATGGAGGAGTCTAACAAGAACTGACTGATGGGAATCATGGATGAGTCTAACAAGAACTGACAGATGACAATAAAGGATGGGTCTAAAACAATTATCTTATTACAAAGGTGGACGTAGGGATATAATATAAATAGTTGGGTGGCCATATTGCTCTCCTTGTAATTGACAAGACATGCTCAACTGCATCATCTCTATACATCTGACAGTATCATTATGAGAGATATCCCTTAATTTTGGCTTGCTGAATAAGGTTATTGTTGCCCTTGTCAAACTACTTAGACAATACTAGAGTTGTAAGACACTTTTATAATTGACTCTGGTATATATGTTTCTGTTATATTTGACTGTTATTTTTGACTGGTCCAATCATTGCAATACAGTGTCATCTTATCCCTGCCACCCAATCACTAACACAATTTCATTAAATCACAGTCATCCAATCACTGCCATACAGTCATCCAGTCACTGCCATTCAATCAATCACTGCCAGCAATCATTCCCACCACTGTTACCCAATCGTTCCAAATCACTGCCACACACTGTCAGAAGCTGTCGTGTACCTGCTGGACTAGATCATCATCTCCCTTGTCAAACATCTTAGACAACGCCTCAGCCGCCAGACCAATGGCATCTTTCCTGACTTTCATGGCAGCCTTGACTGGACCAATGCAGTCCACTGTGGCCATACTTCTTATACACAACTAAACAAGGAAAATCTTGTGTTATTAATTTAAAAAAAAAATATAATAATTTCCCGTCTGAGCATATAAAAACTGAATTAAGCTGAAACTCTGTATCCAAAAAGACTGCTTAATTTTGCTTTTATTCCTATTGATTTGACAACCCCTTGTCATTATGAGGCTACCATTTTTTCCCCCTTAAGTTACGATCTCAAGTGAAATGACATGCCATCGATCTCAAGTGAAATGACATGCCATCGATCTCAAGTGAAATGACATGTCGTCTGCACATTATTGCACATTGTGACATTAGTTAATTTGATTAGGCTCGTTTCCTTCTTGTACGACACATTTTCCACAAGATTATTCAATTCAGTCAGTTTCTCTTATTAAAGATGGTAAACCCAAGTACATACATTTTTACTTAACACTACACATGGACAAATTTAAAAAAACTGAATTATTGAAATATCATTGCTGCGGAATTTTAACATGTCTTTATTGTGCTTGTCTTTATTGTGCATGTCTTTATTGTGCATGTCTTTATTGTGCATGTCTTTATTGTGCTTGTCTTTATTGTGCTTGAATTTATTGTGCTTGAATTTATTGTGCTTGTCTTTATTGTGCTTGTCTTTATTGTGCTTGTCTTTATTGTGCTTGTCTTTATTGTGCTTGTCTTTATTGTGCTTGTCTTTATTGTGCTTGTCTTTATTGTGCTTGTCTTATTGTGCTTGTCTTTATTGTGCATGTCTTTATTGTGCATGTCTTTATTGTGCATGTCTTTATTGTGCATGTCTTTATTATGCATGTCTTTATTGTGCATGTCTTTATTGTGCTTGTCTTTATTGTGCTTGTCTTTATTGTGCTTGTCTTTATTGTGCTAGTCTTTATTGTGCTTGTCTTTATTGTGCTCGTCATTATTGTGCATGTCTTTATTGTGCATGTCTTTATTGTGCATGTCTTTATTGTGCATGTCTTTATTGTGCTTGTCTTTATTGTGCATGTCTTTATTGTGCTTGTCTTTATTGTGCATGTCTTTTTTGAGCTTGTCTTTATTGTGCATGTCTTTATTGTGCTTGTCTTTATTGTGCTTGTCTTTATTGTGCATGTCTTTATTGTGGAACATTTACATAAGAGATTTCAAATGCTAAGTTAAAAAAGTGGGTACGCAGGCTCCCATACCAGAGCGTTGGTGTCAATCAAAAGTTAAACTAACCTCACTGTATGACAGCTGGTGGTAGACCTGGATACCAGACCTGGGGACAGCTGTGTTCTTAGATGTCATGGCAGCAAACACACGGGGAATGTACCCAAGGGAGGGCACCTGGTCCAACAGAGAGGTGTGGGCCTGGAACAAGCAGACGATTGCTGTTGTCAGGGTTTCCAGCATCTCTCCCTGGAAACACAAAGAAAGGAAAGAAACTCTTTCATGTATTCATTTCAAATCATAAACTTTAGTCCAGGTTTTTCAAATGTTTTTGTAACAGAACTAGAACAAATCCAGCCGTATCTTATATGGCTCTAGAGGGAGTGGAGGCAATGGCAATAGAGAGAATGGACGCACCTTTACCATGTCTCTGGAGGGAGTGGAGGCACCTTTACCATGGCTCTAGAGGGAGTGGAGGCACCTTCACCATGTCTCTAGAGGGAGTGGAGGCACCTTTACCATGGCTCTAGAGGGAGTGGAGGCACCTTTACCATGGCTCTAGAGGGAGTGGAGGCACCTTTACCATGTCTCTAGAGGGAGTGGAGGCACCTTTACCATGGCTCTAGAGGGAGTGGAGGCACCTTTACCATGGCTCTAGAGGGAGTGGAGGCACCTTTACCATGTCTCTAGAGGGAGTGGAGGCACCTTTACCATGGCTCTAGAGGGAGTGGAGGCACCTTTACCATGGCTCTAGAGGGAGTGGAGGCACCTTTACCATGGCTCTAGAGGGAGTGGAGGCACCTTTACCATGGCTCTAGAGGGAGTGGAGGCACCTTTACCATGGCTCTAGAGGGAGTGGAGGCACCTTTACCATGGCTCTAGAGGGAGTGGAGGCACCTTTACCATGGCTCTAGAGGGAGTGGAGGCACCTTTACCATGGCTCTAGAGGGAGTGGAGGCACCTTTACCATGGCTCTAGAGGGAGTGGAGGCACCTTTACCATGGCTCTAGAGGGAGTGGAGGCACCTTTACCATGGCTCTAGAGGGAGTGGAGGCACCTTTACCATGGCTCTAGAGGGAGTGGAGGCACCTTTACCATGGCTCTAGAGGGAGTGGAGGCACCTTTACCATGGCTCTAGAGGGAGTGGAGGCACCTTTACCATGGCTCTAGAGGGAGTGGAGGCACCTTTACCATGGCTCTAGAGGGAGTGGAGGCACCTTTACCATGGCTCTAGAGGGAGTGGAGGCACCTTTACCATGGCTCTAGAGGGAGTGGAGGCACCTTTACCATGGCTCTAGAGGGAGTGGAGGCACCTTTACCATGGCTCTAGAGGGAGTGGAGGCACCTTTACCATGTCTCTAGAGGGAGTGGAGGCACCTTTACCATGGCTCTAGAGGGAGTGGAGGCACCTTTACCATGGCTCTAGAGGGAGTGGAGGCACCTTTACCATGGCTCTAGAGGGAGTGGAGGCAGCTTTACCTTTGACTCTTCATGTACTTAAGCATGAATGCAGCCCAAGTTATGTTAAAGTACACCGTTCTTAAATCTAACCGAATTCCTATAACATCTGCTCACATTTGGGTTGCTTGAGCTGGTTGCTTTGGACCACTGCTCCAAGAGCTCCGTCAGAAACTCCTTGGGTCTCCGCAGCACCCAGGCGGGGTTGGCGATGAAGAGACGCAGGAACACTCCGCCAATAACGATCTCGCCTTGAACGTCAGCGTAAACCACCTCAAAGTCTTCTTGCATGTTCCATTTGGCATTGGCGTCTTCTCTCTGAGCCTGACAATGTCTAATGAGGACAGAATAAATCAATAGTCATACATTTATCATTTCATTTGACATTTTCATACTTTAAAAAAATGAATCACCTGAAGTCAGTTTAAGTAGACGGATAATTAAAAGGATCATAATAATATATGGTCATTAAAACAAATGTTTCAATATGATTTGTTTCCCCTCAAACTTGGCCCTTTGGTTTTTAAATGAATTCCAGAAGACTGAGACAATGACACAATTTATCAGTACTCACTTTTCTCTAAGCTTTTTCACAGTGCTGCAAACTTTTTCTCTGGCATCATCATTCCATATTAACTCTGGGTTCTCATGTGTACCTGGCACAAAGACAAAACACATTTTCAACAAGGCCACCTGGCACAAAGACAAAACACATTTTCAACAAGGCCACCTGGCACAAAGACAAAACACATTTTCAACAAGGCCACCTGGCACAAAGACAAAACACATTTTCAACAAGGCCACCTGGTACAAAGACAAAACACATTTTCAACAAGGCCACCTGGCACAAAGACAAAACACATTTTCAACAAGGCCACCTGGCACAAAGACAAAACACATGTTCAAAAAGGCCACCTGGCACAAAGTCAACCCTGGGAATGTTCTGGAGGACATATATCATAGACAGATTGGTTAAATTATTTAAAGTTGAAAACTGACAAACAGAAGGGCTTGTAGGGGCATGATGCCATATAAATGTGTAAATTTCCATTTCAAATTTTATGACAAGTACGGGAATTTACTAAAGCTTGAATAATTTTTATCAGTCAAATGGAAAGAAAAAACAACATACAGAATAGTTCCAAAAAACAATGTACAGAATAGTTCCAAAAAACAACATACAGAGTAGTTCCAAAAAACAACGTACAGAGTAGTTCCAAAAAAAGTACAGAGTAGTTCCAAAAAACAACGTACAGAGTAGTTCCAAAAAACAACGTACAGAGTAGTTCCAAAAAACAACATACAGAGTATTTCGAAAAAACAACATACAGAATAGTTCCAAAAAACAACATACAGAGTAGTTCCAAAATAAATATACAGAGTAGTTCCAAAAAACAACATACAGAGTAGTTCCAAAATAAATATACAGAGTAGTTCCAAAAAACAACATACAGAGTAGTTCCAAAATAAATATACAGAGTAGTTCCAAAAAACAACATACAGAGTAGTTCCAAAATATATATACAGAGCAGTTCCAAAAAACAACATACAGAGTAGTTCCAAAATAAATATACAGAGTAGTTCCAAAAAACAACATACAGAGTAGTTCCAAAATAAATATACAGAGTAGTTCCAAAAAACAACATACAGAGTAGTTCCAAAATAAATATACAGAGTAGTTCCAAAAAACAACATACAGAGTAGTTCCAAAATAAATATACAGAGTAGTTCCAAAAAACAACATACAGAGTAGTTCCAAAATA
>CAXITT010000173.1:406930-417648 GCA_964033795.1 Lymnaea stagnalis
AAAAAACAATGAAAAGAAAAGTACCAAAAAAAAACATACAGAATAGTTCCAAAAAAAAAAACATACAGAATAGTTCCAAAAAAAAACATACAGAATAGTTCCAAAAAAAAACAACATACAGAATAGTTCCAAAAAACAATGTACAGAATAGTTCCAAAAAAAACAACATACAGAGTAGTTCCAAAAAGCAACATACAGAGTAGTTCCAAATTGTTGAAGAAAAAAAAAAGTCCATAAGGACGACAGCTTAGATCAAATGAAGTAAAATCTAGCAAATGTACAAAGTAATCATTTTTGACTGTGTCCATCCTCATGAAACCAATCAGCACCTTACAACTGTGGTACGTGTATGATGACACAAGAGACATACTTCTTTACATTACATATCTTTACTCATTTGTATTACCCCATTCTGCCTGACGCACAGGGTCAAACATTTCAGAATGAAATGTCAACAAACGGTATTATTGCTACCTTCAAACATGTGAACTGACGCCTCGGCAGAGTCCCTCATGGCGTCCATGAAGATGGGAGGCAGGAATTTGTTGAGCAAAATTCTAACTTTGGGTCCAACCAGCTTGTCAGACAACATCTTGGAGAAGAGCTCAGCGGTCTTCTCTCTGACCACAGGGTTGGTGGAGTTACAGAAGAGATCCAGCAAGTAGATGAGGCAGCCTGTGGAAAGCAGTCATTGAGTTAGTGCCTCATAGTTTTTGTGTTAGGTAACAGAAATCACTGAGGCGTTACAATTATTATGACTGAATGCTTGGGTTGATAACAGCATTCAATGATGTGTAACATTTATTATGACTGAATGCTTGGGTTGATAACAGCATTCAATGGTGTGTAACATTTATTATGGCTGTCTGCTTGGGTTGGACTCTAATTAAATTCTAAAATCATTGTTTTTAATACAAATTTTGCCCCATGCCCCAGCTTATCCCCCAGGAAGTTTTCATGTCCCCATTGGCATAAGAAGGGTGGTGTAGAAGGGTGGTGTAGAAGGGTGGTGTAGAAGGGTGGTGTAGAAGGGTGGTGTAGAAGGGTGGTGTAGAAGGGTGGTGTAGAAGTAGAAGGGTGGTGTAGAAGGGTGGTGCAGAAGGGTGGTGCAGAAGGGTGGTGCAGAAGGGTGGTGCAGAAGGGTGGTGCAGAAGGGTGGTGTAGAAGGGTGGTGTAGAAGGGTGGTGTAGAAGGGTGGTGTAGAAGGGTGGTGTAGAAGGGTGGTGTAGAAGGGTGGTGTAGAAGGGTGGTGTAGAAGGGTGGTGTAGAAGGGTGGTGTAGAAGGGTGGTGTAGAAGGGTGGTGTAGAAGGGTGGTGTAGAAGGGTGGTGTAGAAGGGTGGTGTAGAAGGGTGGTGTAGAAGGGTGGTGTAGAAGGGTGGTGTAGAAGGGTGGTGTAGAAGGGTGGTGTAGAAGGGTGGTGTAGAAGGGTGGTGTAGAAGGGTGGTGTAGAAGGGTGGTGTAGAAGGGTGGTGTAGAAGGGTGGTGTAGAAGGGTGGTGTAGAAGGGTGGTGTAGAAGGGTGGTGTAGAAGGGTGGTGTAGAAGGGTGGTGTAGAAGGGTGGTGTAGAAGGGTGGTGTAGAAGGGTGGTGTAGAAGGGTGGTGTAGAAGGGTGGTGTAGAAGGGTGGTGTAGAAGGGTGGTGTAGAAGGGTGGTGTAGAAGGGTGGTGTAGAAGGGTGGTGTAGAAGGGTGGTGTAGAAGGGTGGTGTAGAAGGGTGGTGTAGAAGGGTGGTGTAGAAGGGTGGTGTAGAAGGGTGGTGTAGAAGGGTGGTGTAGAAGGGTGGTGTAGAAGGGTGGTGTAGAAGGGTGGTGTAGAAGGGTGGTGTAGAAGGGTGGTGTAGAAGGGTGGTGTAGAAGGGTGGTGTAGAAGGGTGGTGTAGAAGGGTGGTGTAGAAGGGTGGTGTAGAAGGGTGGTGTAGAAGGGTGGTGTAGAAGGGTGGTGTAGAAGGGTGGTGTAGAAGGGTGGTGTAGAAGGGTGGTGTAGAAGGGTGGTGTAGAAGGGTGGTGTAGAAGGGTGGTGTAGAAGGGTGGTGTAGAAGGGTGGTGCAGAAGGGTGGTGCAGAAGGGTGGTGTAGAAGGGTGGTGTAGAAGGGTGGTGTAGAAGGGTGGTGTAGAAGGGCGCTGTAGAAGGGTGGTGTAGAAGGGTGGTGTAGAAGGGTGGTGTAGAAAGGTGGTGTAGAAGGGTGGTGTAGAAGGGTGGTGCAGAAGGGTGGTGCAGAAGGGTGGTGCAGAAGGGTGGTGCAGAAGGGTGGTGCAGAAGGGTGGTGTAGAAGGGTGGTGCAGAAGGGTGGTGCAGAAGGGTGGTGCAGAAGGGTGGTGTAGAAGGGTGGTGCAGAAGGGTGGTGCCCTTTTCTGCCAACTGCAGATGTTTTATTTCTGGAGTGAGGGGCCAAAAGTACGTGCCCGGCCCAGACGCCACTAAAACTAACTACGCCACTAGGTGTTAATTAGATTTAACATGGTCCGGAATAGTAAAGTCCATGTGATCCTCGTGCTTCGTGCCTGCCGCAAAACATTTTATTGGCCGGATAAATCTGGTTAATTTAAACTAAAATCAACATGTATTGTAATATGTAGTCAATTTATTTATATGTTTTAATGCAATAAATTAAAATAAATCCTGCAAGTCTATTTATCTATGTTGTTATTTAAATGATTGAGCAGCATCATTTACACGTTTTCCATATCACAAAAGTACTAAGTTGATCTATGAGTGTGACGTGGACAGTAACACCTACCTTTGGCAAGAGCTTCTTTGACAATCTTTGTGTTGGACATGAGAGAAAACAAGCTGTCCAAGGTCAGCAGACGACCTAAGATCAAGAAAAGTCGAAATATTGTCATCTCTCTCTCTCTCTTGACAAATTTTATAGGTGTATATCAATATTCCCTCTAAGGTTTGTTGGTTCGTGTGCACAATCATAAAGTTGTGTGCACAATCATAAAGTTGTGTGCACAATCATAAAGTTGTGTGCACAATCATAAAGTTGTGTGCACAATCATAAAGTTGTGTGCACAATCATAAAGTTGTGTGCACAATCATAAAGTTGTGTGCACAATCATAAAGTTGTGTGCACAATCATAAAGTTGTGTGCACAATCATAAAGTTGTGTGCACAATCATAAAGTTGTGTGCACAATCATAAAGTTGTGTGCACAATCATAAAGTTGTGTGCACAATCATAAAGTTGTGTGCACAATCATAAAGTTGTGTGCACAATCATAAAGTTGTGTGCACATTTTTACAGCATCAATTTTTTTTGTGTGCAAAATTGTACAGCCTACAGTCACAAACACACACTTAAGTGGAAATTAGCTGCCCGGTACTAAAACTGCTGCCCGGCGTCTGTGAGATTGCTGCGCGGCCACGCAGCTTAAAGGGAAAAATGGTGTATATGTACTTAGCTTAGTTTTGATCTGGTTCTCAGAAACTCAAAGGTTCGATAACGCAGGCTAAAACAATACAAAATAAAATGTAGACACTGGTATGTGAACTCAATTGTATAATAAAATGAGCTCTTCCTAAAAGAAATATAGTAATTGTTTTCAAATCATTGTAACCAGTAGTCAATTCTGTCATTTTAAATTATCAGTTTTAGCTTGGGAGAATTAACAAACTCACAAGAGGGAACACTCTGCAGTGAAAACAAGAGATAACCCAGGACTTCAGCCGCTGCAATGTCCTTGACACATTCCTGATTGGCTGTCACACAGTTGATTACCTGCAGATGACAGTCATTGTCCATCATACTTTAGAAAGTACTGTTCAAGTTTAGTCATTGTTTATCATACTTTAGATGGTACAATTTGTATGTTAGACATTCCCCAAAGATGTAGTTTATCCAATCAGTACATTTAAATTATGGCTATGAAAGTAGTATGTCTTTTAATGATTACTTTGACAATCATCTTTTTTTGTCTCAATAAAATAGTTACAATCCATAAAATGGTTGAAAATTAACACGGTAAACTCATGTTGAACTCTAAACTCATGTTGAACTCTAAACTCATGTTGAACTCTAAACTCATATTGAACTCTAAACTCATATTGAACTCTAAACTCATATTGAACTCTAAACTCATATTGAACTCTAAACTCATATTGAACTCTAAACTCAAGTTGAACTCTAAACTCAAGTTGAACTCTACTGACCATCCATTAAATGCCTTGATTAACCATGTAATGATTATTATGCTGTCATTGCTGTTACGAAAAACAAGCTAGCTGTTATGTTCCAATAAACAAGCTGGGTGTTATGTTCCAATAAACAAGCTGGCTGTTATGTTCCAATAAACAAGCTGGGTGTTATGTTCCAATAAACAAGCTGGCTGTTATGTTCCAATAAACAAGCTGGCTGTTATGTTCCAATAAACAAGCTAGCTGTTATGTTTTAAAAAACAAGCTGGCTGTTATGTTCCAATAAACAAGCCGGGTGTTATGTTCCAATAAACAAGCTAGCTGTTATGTTCCAATAAACAAGCTAGCTGTTATGTTCCAATAAACAAGCTAGCTGTTATGTTCCAATAAACAAGCTAGCTGTTATGTTCCAATAAACAAGCCGGGTGTTATGTTCCAATAAACAAGCCGGGTGTTATGTTCCAATAAACAAGCCGGGTGTTATGTTCCAATAAACAAGCCGGGTGTTATGTTCCAATAAACAAGCCGGGTGTTATGTTCCAATAAACAAGCTAGCTGTTATGTTCCAATAAACAAGCCGGGTGTTATGTTCCAATAAACAAGCTGGCTGTTATATTTTAAAAAGCAAGCTAGCTGTTATGTTCCAATAAACAAGCTGGCTGTTATGTTCCAATAAACAAGCCGGGTGTTATGTTCCAATAAACAAGCTAGGAGTTAAGTTCCAATAAACAAGCTGGCTGTTATGTTGCAATTTCAAAACAGTTTAAACATTGTGTCAGCCTTCCTTACCTTCTTCCTTATATTTGACTTTATGTTCCTCAAATGTGTTTGGATGATACAAGTGATGTCCCCATGCAATAGATTTTAATATGTGGTAATGTGCCACTTTTTGTAACTGCATTTATGTAACATTTTTATATGTGGCTGGGTGCCACCTATGGGGCTGGGTGCCACCTATGGGGTTGGGTGCCACCTATGGGGCTGGGTGCCACCTATGGGGCTGGGTGCCACCTATGGGGCTGGGTGCCACCTATGTTGAGCAAAGAAGCACACTCCTGTGGCATGATTTTTTACCCCAGGTGTGTTCACATTCACTGAGCTGAGCATGCCTGTCCCATGGGGGACCTGTGAACATTTCATGACGGTAACATCATTGTGACTACATAGCGCAGGTGGGATTTAAACCCAGGCCTTGTACTTTCTGAGCTGTGATCAAGTAGTCAGCTGTGTCTGATACTGAGTGTGTAAATTGATATTGTGCGAGAAAACGTTTACTTCGCGTTGGCTGCCTGCGTGAGAGATTTGACTGTCTGTTCAACGGCTTGTACCTCAAGAATAAAAGCTATAGTTCTCAGATGTGCATTTCATTGTTTGGGTAGTTAAACTGTAAGCTAAGCCACCACACAGCTACAAACACGTTATGTGCACCATGAACTTGATCACCTCTATCTCATCAGTGACTATGTTTCCACACATTAAACTGAATGACACGTCTGACTCACCTTGTGTCCAAACATTAATCTGAATGACACATCTGACTCACTCACCTCAATAGTAAACTGTTGGAGCTTGGAGAATTCATCCATCCTCAGAAGGGCAAACAACAACTTGAAGTGACCAATACATTGGATTTCAACACCTGGGGAATGAGAGGGTTTTACATGGGGTCAGTGTCTGACCACTTGATGAATTACAGGACATGTGGTCAGTGTCTGACCAGTTGATGAAATAAAGGACATGGGGTCAGTTTCTGACCAGGTGATGAAATGAAGGACTTGTGGTCAGTGTCTGACCTGGTCAGTGTCTGACCAGGTGATGAATTACAAGACATGTGGTCAGTGTCTGACCAGTTGATGAAATAAAGGACATGGGGTCAGTTTCTGACCAGGTGATGAAATGAAGGACATGTGGTCAGTGTCTGACCAGTAGATGAAATACAGGACATGGGGAAGTTTCTGGCCAGTTAATGAAATACAGGACATGGGGTCAGTGTCTGACCAGTTGATGAAATACAGGACATGTGGTCAGTGTCTGACCAGTTGATGAAATACAGGACATGGGGTCAGTCAATATGTTCATAATCAGTATGAGGGAACAAACAGAGATCGCCTAGGACATTTTCCCAGACCAAATATCCCAGTTTCTTTTCCAATTAGTATGCATCTCTGCAAATTCTTCTATTACTACCAATGTGGATCCAAATATTTATTTGAAAATTAAAGTTTTAGAAATATTCCATAAATTTGTTATTTCAAATAGGTGGATTGGAGTTCATCTCCCAACATAACACAGAAGAAAAGAAAACAAACACCAACTGCTTAACACTAACTTTATATCTACATAATATAACATTAGCTGCTTAACACTAACTTATATCTATCTACATGATATAACATTAGCTGCTTAACACTAACTTTATATCTATCTACATAATATAACATTAGCTGTGCATGCATTCTAACATGTTGACATCCTTCCCAAATGGATAATTCACAATATGGCTGTGCAAACACATTGCTTAAAGCCAGATTTCCATCAAATTTCAGTGTTTTTTTGTTTGTTTTTCCCACTGATCAATAATGAAAAAAGGATTTAGAGGATGGATGAAGGTGATAGCTCAATGAAGGTGATAGCTCAATGGAGGTGATAGCTCAATGAAGGTGATAGCTCAATGAAGGTGATAGCTCAATGGAGGTGATAGCTCAATGGAGGTGATAGCTCAATGAAGGTGATAGCTCAATGAAGGTGATAGCTCAATGAAGGTGATAGCTCAATGGAGGTGATAGCTCAATGGAGGTGATAGCTCAATGGAGGTGATAGCTCAATGAAGGTGATAGCTCAATGAAGGTGATAGCTCAATGAAGGTGATAGCTCAATGGAGGTGATAGCTCAATGGAGGTGATAGCTCAATGGAGGTGATAGCTCAATGGAGGTGATAGCTCAATGGAGGTGATAGCTCAATGGAGGTGATAGCTCAATGAAGGTGATAGCTCAATGAAGGTGATAGCTCAATGGAGGTGATAGCTCAATGAAGGTGATAGCTCAATGAAGGTGATAGCTCAATGAAGGTGATAGCTCAATGAAGGTGATAGCTCAATGAAGGTGATAGCTCAATGAAGGTGATAGCTCAATGAAGGTGATAGCTCAATGGAGGTGATAGCTCAATGGAGGTGATAGCTCAATGGAGGTGATAGCTCAATGGAGGTGATAGCTCAATGGAGGTGATAGCTCAATGGAGGTGATAGCTCAATGAAGGTGATAGCTCAATGAAGGTGATAGCTCAATGGAGGTGATAGCTCAATGAAGGTGATAGCTCAATGAAGGTGATAGCTCAATGAAGGTGATAGCTCAATGAAGGTGATAGCTCAATGAAGGTGATAGCTCAATGAAGGTGATAGCTCAATGAAGGTGATAGCTCAATGGAGGTGATAGCTCAATGGAGGTGATAGCTCAATGGAGGTGATAGCTCAATGGAGGTGATAGCTCAATGAAGGTGATAGCTCAATGAAGGTGATAGCTCAATGAAGGTGATAGCTCAATGGAGGTGATAGCTCAATGGAGGTGATAGCTCAATGAAGGTGATAGCTCTTGAGATTTAATTACAGATAGTTAATTTATTAATTTTCTAGCTGTTGTATAATTAATACAGATACCTTTATCTTAAGTAACGACTTAAAGTAAATATGTCTGACTTGACAAAGTTTTTGAGTTTACTATCTTGTAACATTATTTTTCCCCCTATCGTCATGTTGATGGAAGTTGTATTTTTTACTCGATGCGATATGTGGACATGTGGATATGTGGATATGTGGACATCAATATCAAAAGCAGGGGTTTGTATTACATGGGCGTTGAGCATATTTTAAATGACAGGTAAATGCTCTATTTAATGGGCCTGCTAATGCCTGTACAACCATTTGACGATGGAGTACGCCTGGTATCTGCGCAAAACACCAGTAATTTTAATTGTGCCCCTTTGAAAGGATATTAGCATAGTTGTATCGGAATGACCACAGTTCATTTTAAATATTATAATAATTTAAGGAATTTTGAACTTTCATTTTAAATAAATATTTATTTTCATTAATTTGTATGATTTTTTTTAGGTAAACATATCGCATTATATGTAGTGATTGAATTATCTGTCGGACGTGTTATATGCAGTAATATGCAGTAAGTTTATCAAGAATAATGTGATGGTACTCAGATTCGTTCCCGGATGAAAATTTCTACCCAATTGCTCCCTAATCAGTATGTTCATAGTCAGAAAGGTCATAATCAGCTGTCTAAATGTTGGCATACCTGGACTAGCTTTAATGATGTTCCTCAGAGCTTCCAGAGCCATCTCCACCTTTGTCAGTCGTGACATGTGGTCAGCTGTGGGGCTGGCCTTCTGCTGTTGTTGGAGCATCAGCAGGGAATGGAGGTACTGGAGATAAGTTTGACAGAATGTATAAGTTTAAAAATGAATAAGTTGACACAATGGATAAGTTTAAAAAAATGGATAAGTTTGACACAATGGATAAGTTGAGACAAAGAATAAGTTTAATACAATGGATAATATTTAAATATGGATAAGTTGAGACAATGCATAAGTTTGACACAATGGATAATATTTTAAAAATGGATAGTTGAGACAATGGATAAGTATGAAAGAAGTGATAAGGTTGTGACACAGCAATGAGCAGGAGATGTCTAATTGTAAAATGACTGGTTACATAACAAACTTATTGTGAAAGTGGGGGCGGGTCAGTGAATGACTGGCTTAGTAGTGTTGAAAGTCTATATAATCTCTTTCATTTCAGGCTTTGGTCAGATCAGACAACAAAATGAAAGAATGATGACTTATCCTAGCAGTCGAGGTAAAGCTTTCAGTTCAAAACAAATTGAATTTCGATAGAATATGTTGTCAGATCACTTGCTAGTCCACACGTAATGTAACACAGTAAACAATGAAATTAGACCATCAGGCCCCATCCTTATTTGTACAAACCCATCCTTATTTGTACAAACTTCTAACTGTTTCCCATGTAAGGAGTGTGTTACAGACCCATGAAGCGTACCTGTGCTTGTGATCCAAGGTAGTCCAGAAGGTCTATTGTGAAGCCTTTAGGATTCTAACAAAACAAAAGAAACAGTAGACAGAAGAAAAATAATAGAAGGATAATCTATTATAATGGATCTACAAATCAAATATACATATAACATATGATGATAGAAATCTGGTGATTGGTCTGAAGCAACTGGAGCTAGGGCCACATGAACATCATAGGGGCCCTGGACAAATTAATGCACCAGGCCCCTTATTCTTCTCTAACCCATTCAAGTAAAATTAGGAAGAGCATTTGGGGCCCAGGTTGACCCATGCGTTATTACCAGCCCCCCCCCCCCCATTTCATAGTTTGGTGGTTGCTTCCACAATTAAAGTACAAAGATCACATGCTCTCTTTCTGCTGGTCACCTTGATCAGCCTGCTCTAAACTAGTAGATGGAATGTGATGGGTTAGTGGTGCATTGTTAACTTGGGGCTAGTTTTGTCATTGGTCATTGTGCAAATGGTCACTCAACAAGTGAGTTGTGTCAGTGCTGAATGAACAAGGGGAGGGAAGGTAGCTGGCATGTTGAGTTGTGTTCGCAGTTAGTGTGTCCCACTGTGTTGAGTTGTGTTCGCTGTTAGTGTGTCCCAGTGTGTTGAGTTGTGTTCGCAGTTAGTGAGTCCCAGTGTGTTGAGTTGTGTTAACAGTTAGTGTGTCCCAGTGTATCGAGTTGTGTTAGCAAGTAGTGTGTCCCAGTGTGTTGAGTTGTGTTCGCAGTTAGTGTGTCCCAGTGTGTTGAGTTGTGTTAGCAACTACTGTTTCCAAGTGTGTTGAGTTGTGTTAGCAGTTAGTGTGTCCCAGTGTGTTGAGTTGTGTTCGCAGTCAGTGTGTCCAAGTGTGTTGAGTTGTGTTAGCAGTTAGTGTGTCCCAGTGTGTTGAGTTGTGTTAGCAGTTAGTGTGTCCCAGTGTGTTGAGTTGTGTTAGCAATTAGTGTGTCTCAGTGTGTTGAGTTGTGTTAGCAGCTAGTGTTTCCAAGTGTCTTGAGTTGTGTTAGCAGTTAGTGTGTCCCAGTGTGTTGAGTTGTGTTCGCAGTCAGTGTGTCCCAGTGTGTTGAGTTGTGTTTGAGTTAGTGTGTCCCAGTGTGTTGAGTTGTGTAAACAGTTAGTGTGTCCCAGTGTGTTGAGTTGTGTTAGCAGTTAGTGTGTCCCAGTGTGTTGAGTTGTGTTAGCAGTTAGTGTGTCCCAGTGTGTTTGTCGAGTATGAGCGTTCATTAGGAATTGTTGCGACTCAATATTATGTTCATTAGTTGTTGAACGCTTTTCCCGCGCTTGACTATTATAGTTAGTGAACGCTCTTCCCGCCATTGTAATTATGACGTATTTTTATGCTGTGTCGTGACGTATTGTCTATGCCGTGTTGTGACGTATGTTTTAGTCGTGCTGGCAGTCTTGAGTGGAACCTTGGAGTGATAGGATGTTTATTATATTTACTTAGATATTAAAGTTATAGTTATTATGAAAAGGAGTTGAGTTTGTTAATTGATAGT
>CAXITT010000173.1:417834-473985 GCA_964033795.1 Lymnaea stagnalis
TCCTGTCCAGTTCCAGTTAAATAACTACGCCCATCGCTGCATCGAGTTATCTAAGTCCTGTCGGTAGTGAGCTACCCACTCCGTGTTCAGCTGGAGTGAATTAACTACGACCATCGCAATTAACTACGACCATCGCTGCATCGAGTTATCTACGTTCCTTCGGTAGTGAACTACCAACTTCGTGTCCAGGTCCAGTGAACAGCCCTGACCCTCATCAAGCTGCCAACGTCCAGTTGAGTTCCAGTGAATTAACTACGCAATTCCCTGTATCGAGTTATCTACGTCCTGTCGGTGATGAGCTACCAACTTCGTGTCCAGTGAGCTGTGATGTCCTGTGGCCCTGTCCGGTCACCCAGTTGAACAACGCCCTGTCCTGCTTCAACGAGCCACCAACGTCCGTCCTGCATCAAGCTGCACATGCCGATCCTGCATTGGCGAGTTACACACAAACTGTCCAGTGTCGACGATTCGCCTACGCCCTGTCCAGTAAACTCGACATCCTGCGATCTTTCCGGCCATCTAAAACCCAATGACTGTATCCCGTGATTTACCAGGGTCTATTAACAATTATTGTTCATGTGTGACCATTGACAATTGATGCAAGAACCTCTTGTGTGGAACCTATTGACATTTCATTAGCCCACAGGACCTGTGTGTGCTCTGTGTTGGTTATTAATATTTATTTTACTTCAAGTAGGACATTTCACAATCCAGGCAAGTTATTATTTTTGTTATATATTTTTATGTATATTTGATTAGTTTGTACCAAGAATTTATTTATAGATACCGAGGTTGGTCCTAGCAAATCAAATCAATTAATGGAAACTAGAAGCAAAGCAAAAAAAATGAGCACAGAAGAAAAAATCGCATCTATTAGGAAAACGGGGGAATTACTCTCTTATTCGGGAGACAACCTAACGGAGTATATAAGAGTTAAGTTAGAAGAACACGTACGGGAAGAGAAAGAGGAAGAACGTATAGATAGACAGAGAGAGGAAGAACGTATAAATAGACAGAGAGAGGAAGAACGTATAGATAGACAGAGAGAGGAAGAACGTATAAATAGACAGAGAGAGGAAGAACGTATAGATAGACAGAGAGAGGAAGAACGTATAGATAGACAGAGAGAGGAAGAACGTATAGATAGAGACAAACAGAGTCAGAGACAATTTGAACTAGATAAACTTGATAGGGAAATTAGACTTGCAGAAATGAACAACAAAACGGAGGTTGTTCAGGTGAATAATAGCGACATATATTCATAGTGGACTCTCAAAATTAAATGCGAGCGGAAATGTTAAAACTGACCAGTGTACAAGGGGAAAGGTGGTCGGTGGAGGTGTGCGACGAGTTGGTACATAATTTTTGCGTTTTTTACGTAGTTGATGAAATAAATCTGCTGCATAAAGGAGAGTGATGCATTAGCATTACAAAGGGTGATAACTTTATGAAATTTTTGTGAAATTTTTAGCAACTCACTTCCCCCCATTGCTCAATATTATTTTTTATAAAGAATGTATGTATACGAAAAACGTTATTTTTAAGACATGTTTATTTTCTTTAACTGGTTAAATTGTAAATCTAAAATTAAAGTGTCCTTGATGCAAAACAGTTACAAGATAATTTCGATGGGAGTTCCATAATAGTGCTTTATGACTCTGTAGGTACATGACATATATTGGTGGATGACTCTCATAAGATTTATCACCTGGCCGTTTCTAGATGTTTTAATTAACTTATTTTACACTATGTAAGATGTAATCAAGTTTTTAGAAAACTAAACCTTTAAAAAGTTGAACAAAATGACAATTATTTTCACTAATTAATTTGTCGTAGTTATATAGAAATAGAAATAGAGTGATTATGTGTTTTAATGTCGCGAAGAGTTTCTTCTGTATGGTCAAGTCTTTCACTGCACTCCGTTCAGCAGCACACCATACACAAACAGTCACCAATGCAACAAACAGCAACCGGTTTGTTGTAAACGAAAGTTTATTTATCACTACTCGATGAACAAGACTTGATGTATAATTTCAGAATTTGATAATAAATCACTCCAACCAAATATTAATCAACATACCAATCCAAACACTTCTGCCAGTATATTCCCCATCAATTCTCTCAGCACAACAATTAACAGTATTCAATCCACAACAGTCAATGTAGCACATCCGCCATCACTCTTCTCTAACCACAACGAAAACTAACGCGTCACTTCCCATTACGCAATTACGTCACAACACTCTCACACAAACGATACGGCTGCACATACAATCTCTAACGAACATCTTTTCCCTATCAAACATGACAACAACGCTCTACACATAACAACAGATAAATCCTCTGGACAAGTCAGATTAACAAGAAAAGTTAACGCATTTCCTTTGGTAGCGGGTGGTGCCGAAAAATGGGGAGGTCACGGGGGAAAATTGAGAAGTCGATCCGCGGAGGGTGGAGTAATTGGCCCTTGTTTCATATGCGGACAGGTGGGACACCTAAAGGCCAACTGCCGTCTATGGTATAATAGGGGAACCACACAGACAGGACCCAGAGATAATAGGGGCAGACAAAGTTATAGGTATAGTGGTCAGACTGGATATGACGTTAATAAATACCAAATGCCCAGACGCGAGACAAAATGACTAAGGACGAAATACAACCGACTGGATAAAGTATACGGTTCTAAGAGGTGGGGAAGGAAGGGTCATATGGGTCCGCGTATGTGCGAAATGCAATTTGTTGGTAGTGTGGACGAGGTACTTAGAAAGTCAACAGGGAAGCTAAAAATTGAAAAATGTTTATTATTTGGGAGGGAGGTCTCTCTACTTCGTGACACAGGGTGTACAATAGTGGGTTGCAGAAAGAGTTTGGTATCAGAAAATTCAATAACTGACGTGACGTATCCAATTAAACTAATTGATGGGACGATAAAGACTTATCAAACAGCTTATATTGATATTGAAACCCCTTATTTGAGCGGGAGATTTTTAGCCGCTCTTTTTGAGGACCCAGAAACTGATGTTATATTAGGAAATATAATGGAAAATGATAACAGATCCTCATGCTACCACGGTAACGTAGTTACCAGGGCACAGGCTAAAAGAGATTTAGCTGGTGATAGACCCATGAAAAATACAATTATGACAATTCCCACAATATTACAGACCATAAAATTAGCAGATGATCAAGCCAGTGATAAGGGGTTAACCAAATACTGGACAAAAGCAGAAAGTAATTGTGTCGAGCACACAAAACAGGGACAAATCACTTACGAGATAAGTAAACAAATTTTATACCGAGTATTTACCTATAACGTTGGTGGTAGGATTGAGAAGAAAGTAGTTGTACCTGCACCATACCGCAGGATGGTCTTAGACACGGCTCATGCTTCAGCATTGGCGGGACACATGTCTGTTAGGAGGACCAAATACAGAATTTTTTCCGAATTTTTTTGGCCGAATATGAATAAGGATATTTCAAACTACGTGAAAACATGTCCTGTCTGTCAAAAAGCTCGTCCGCCAGGACATGTTAAACCTATAGAGCTGGGTCAGATGGAGGTGATTGGTATACCGTTTCAGAAAGTTGCTATTGACATAGTGGGACCCCTCCAACTAAGTGCACATAAGAACAGGTATATCCTTACATTGGTTGATATGGCCACTCGATGGCCAGAAGCCATTCCCCTGAAGAATATAACAACTCAAGATATTCATGAGGCATTATTATCCATATTCTCTAGAATGGGGTTCCCAGAAGTTATACTATCAGACAATGGTCCACAATTTTCCTCGGATATGTACGAACAAGTGTGTACACTTCTAAATATAAGGATTAATCGCTCATCTATCTATCACCCACAATCTAATGGAATGGTGGAAAGATTGAATGGTACACTAAAGGGAATGTTAAGAAAAGTTGTTGATGAAGATCCAGACAACTGGGACAGATTTTTACCAGCAATTCTATTCGCATATCGGGAAGTCCCGAATGAAACCACGTTATTTTCTCCGTTTGAACTTATCTTTGGTAGAAAGGTTAGGGGACCGATGTCAATATTAAAACAACTACTTACAAATGAGAACATGACAGAAGAGAATAAAACTGTTTATGAGTATGTAATTGACTTAAAAAACAGATTAAAAACAGGGTTAGAAGAAACACAATCTAACACGAGAATAAAGACGGTTGCAAATAAGAAATACTATGACCGCAATACAGTTGTTAAGGATATTCAAGTGGGTGATCAAGTATTGGTGATTAAACCAAAAAAGGGAAATAAACTAGCATTACACTCGGAAGGCCCATTCAAAGTAACCAAGAAATTGTCTAAATATAATATTGAAATACAAAAAGGACGGTGTCATAAAGTCTATCACCTGAATAGAGTTACCAAATATTTTGACAGGAATAACTGTGCAGATACTAACGGTAACAAAGATAACATAATGCATGGCACACTCGCGACAGTTATAACGGAAGAAGAGACTGAAGACACAATCAGCAGTGGTGATGATATGAATGTACCTGTTATTAACCATAGTGATAACACAGTGATTGATATTAATACTGATCTAAGTGATACACAGAAAGCTGAAGTTAATGAAATATTACATGAGTTTAAGGACATAATTTCAGATATTCCCGGAAAGACATCCGCCGGAATTCATAAAATAGAATTACTGGATAGCAAACCAATAACACTAAAGCCGTACACCGTACCACTACATATGGTAGATCATTTAAAGGTGAGTTGTGTTAGCAGTTAGTGTGTCCCAGTGTGTTGAGTTGTGTTAGCAGTTAGTGTGTCCCAGTGTGTTGAGTTGTGTTAGCAGTTAGTGTGTCCCAGTGAGTTGAATTATGTTAGCAGACTTTATTTCTGAGAGTGACTTTATTTTTGAGAGTGACTTTATTTCTGAGAGTGACTTTATTTCTGAGAGTGACTTTATTTCTGAGAGTGACTTTATTTCTGAGAGTGACTTTATTTCTAAGAGTGACTTTATTTCTGAGAGTGACTTTATTTTTGAGAGTGACTTTATTTCAGAGAGTGACTTTATTTTTGAGAGTGACTTTATTTCTGAGAGTGACTTTATTTCTGAGAGTGACTGGAATGTTGGTCGATCATCACATTGTTGTTATGTGTTCCTTGGATTAATAGACTATCAAATAATATTGTGTACTTCATGAATAAAGAAGAAGAAAATTGGACAGTGCATCAGTTTTAGGTAATTACTAAACCATGTATTGAAAGCAAGTGAACAGACAACCCTAGACAAATTTGAGCCATCTAACTGCCAGTGAAAATACAAGGGATTTTCATAACATCTCCCACCACAAAACTGGAAATGGATAGGGAAAAGGGGAGGGGGGGGGAGAGCGCACATCATTTCAGGTTTGAGAAGGGAGGGACAGGGCGGCTATCAGCACCTATATCAGGCACAAGTGTCACCCAGGGCCAACTTTGACTTCAAAGCTGCCATATTTAAACATAAATTAATTCTAATGTTCTGTAGTGGCACCCCCTAGGGGTATGCTTTTGGCCCCTGTTTAGTTTTTACCCCAGGAATCTATATAGTCAAAATATATGTATAGATACCAAACAAAAGGAAAATTAGATTTTTGTAAGTTCAAGAAAATAATTTTCATTACTAACATGCAGTGCGTTATTTGTAGATAAAAACGTGTCACTACTGTCACCTTGATCAAGGAGGGAGCTGTAACGGGGGGGGGGGGGAAGGGGGGGCTCTGAAGACAGCCGGGGGAANTAGTGGATGGGGTTTGGGGTGTGGGGAACTGTAACTGAGGGCTCTGAAGACAGCCAAGTGAATAGTGGATGGGGTTTGGGGTGTGGGGAACTGTAACTGAGGGCTCTGAAGACAGCCAAGTGAATAGTGGATGGGGTTTGGGGTGTGGGGAACTGTAACTGAGGGCTCTGAAGACAGCCAAGTGAATAGTGGATGGGGTTTGGGGTGTGGGGAACTGTAACTGAGGGCTCTGAAGACAGCCAAGTGAATAGTGGATGGGGTTTGGGGTGTGGGGAACTGTAACTGAGGGCTCTGAAGACAGCCAAGTGAATAGTGGATGGGGTTTGGGGTGTGGGGAACTGTAACTGAGGGCTCTGAAGACAGCCAAGTGAATAGTGGATGGGGTTTGGGGTGTGGGGAACTGTAACTGAGGGCTCTGAAGACAGCCAAGTGAATAGTGGATGGGGTTTGGGGTGTGGGGAACTGTAACTGAGGGCTCTGAAGACAGCCAAGTGAATAGTGGATGGGGTTTGGGGTGTGGGGAACTGTAACTGAGGGCTCTGAAGACAGCCAAGTGAATAGTGGATGGGGTTTGGGGTGTGGGGAACTGTAACTGAGGGCTCTGAAGACAGCCAAGTGAATAGTGGATGGGGTTTGGGGAGGTGGCTAATTGAGCCTCTCCCATAAAATATTGGATAAATTTAAAATGAGGTGTGCATTTTGGCGCACACCTGAATAAAGTTTTACATCATTCAATGCTTAAACAGAAGAGATGCTAGTGGAAATTTAGGTTGTGCTTGACATGGTTGCGTTTAAACAAATCCTTTATTATTATTCGTTTCTGAATAGTAATGTTGTTTTTAAATTGTTAATTCCGATTATTTATTTGTTTACACTACTTCATTCAAATGAATTTTTAAAAAATAATTTCAATTTTAAAAAAGTTTTTTGTCACCAAAAAAAAAAGAACTGCTAACATTTTGTTACATTTTGAATGAAAGGGAAACAAACTTTCAGGAGGAAAAATCAATTTTTGTATTTATTTAAAACAGAAATATTTCAAGTTTTACAAATATACCAGTATTTTGTGGAAAAAGTTCTATAGATTTTGTGCTGCTATTTAAAACTGGCAATTTTTCAAATAAATTGTATAGAAAAGGCAATATTCTGTTAAGATGATCCGGCATATTTCCAAAAGGCATCATACACTCATTATTACATGATTTGTCTGACGGCAGTTTCAGTTGTATATGGCACCTATTGTAAAACACTTTGATTTACTTTAACACATACTGCAAAAGATATCATTGACAAATACTAACAATGCCCTGAACAAATAAAACTGATTTGAACATAAAAAAATGTGTTCACAAAAACTTGGGAAAATCTGCTTCCCACTGCGCCTTGAAAGCAAATTAAATTGCCAAAAGAGCTTTCAACATTCAACAACTATATGGGCAACTTGATGCCCCAAAACTTTGAGGAACCTGGAGGCTTGAGGCTCAAATGCCCAGTGCCCCCATGAGTTAAGACTGCCTAGAACTTAGGCTTGAGGCTCATATGCCCAGTGCGCCCATGATTTAAGACTGCCTAGAACTTAGGCTTGAGGCTCATATGCCCAGTGCCCCCATGACTTAAGACTGCCTAGAACTTAGGCTTGAGGCTCATATGCCCAGTGCCCCCATGAGTTAAGACTGCCTAGAACTTAGGCTTGAGGCTCATATGCCCAGTGCCCCCATGAGTTAAGACTGCCTAGAACTTAGGCTTGAGGCTCATATGCCCAGTGCCCCCATGACTTAAGACTGCCTAGAACTTAGGCTTGAGGCTCATATGCCCAGTGCGCCCATGACTTAAGACTGCCTAGAACTTAGGCTTGAGGCTCATATGCCCAGTGCCCCCATGACTTAAGACTGCATAGAACTTAGGCTTGAGGCTCATATGCCCAGTGCGCCCATGACTTAAGACTGCCTAGAACTTAGGCTTATGGCTCATATGCCCAGTGCCCCCATGACTTAAGACTGCCTAGAACTTATGGTGTCTCTCACTAATATTAATACAAATTAAACTCCATCATTGGAACTGGTCCGATGTGTCTAACAAATAATTTACAACAGCAAGGGCCTAAAACATAAATACAAAAGCTTACCTCTAGAGCATCATTGCATTAATAAATAAATAAATATATATATATAAACTAATCCAGAAATCAGCTTACCTCCAGGACGAATGTTGGCTGTTCATTGAAGATCCTGACAAATATCTCCCCAACGATGAGTTCCTTGCTGTGAATCTCAAAGATAAAGTTGGCTCCGTAGCTTGGGTCACACTCCCCCTGCAAAAATCATGAGTCATGTCACATCGAGGAACAAGTACAATATGTAAACAATGTACTCTATACATGCATGCAATGTTACAATGTACTCTATACATGCATGCAATGTTACAATTTACTCTATACATGCATGCAATGCTAAAATTTACTCTATACATGCATGCAATATTACAATGTACTCTATACATGCATGCAATGTTACAATTTACTCTATACATGCATGCAATGTTACAATTTACTCTATACATGCATGCAATGCTACAATGATTCATGTGATATTTCTTTTTTAATAAATAATATTTGATTTTCTATTATATTTGATTGAAAAATGTTTGAAAATCATTGTCATGAAAAAGTGTCTTTCCCAAAATTCAGTGTTTCCATGAATGGCCTCTCAACCTGGATGAGTTGACGCAGGGGAGCAATAGTTAAACAAAAGATGTCCATTTAAATATTAGTTTAAGTTTTTCATCTTTCCAGTTCCAACATAAATAGTGTTCAGTTACTTGATGATAGAATTGATCTGACCCTAACTGTGGGGTCATGTTAAACCCTTGTTACTTGATGATAGAATTGATCTGACCGTAACTGTCGGGTCATGTTAAACCCCTGTTACTTGATGATAGAATTGATCTCCCATTGACCCTAACTGTGTGGTCATGTTAAACCCTTGATTCTGTCCACCACAAATTAGTTCAGTTAGCTTTTACTCATATTTTTTATTTAACAGGGACAGAACTATCACCAATAACAACAAATGTATACAAAGCAACAAGTATTAATACAAACTGAATCCTTTAAGATAAATAAAAACAAGAATGAGTTGATACAGGGTGTAGAGCTGGTTTTTAAACTGTGAGGTAGTTGGTAAATAATTGAAAAGTACCAAGGAAGAAAAAGACATCAGGGGTGGGGGGTGCACCACACCAACAAGATAGAGAGGCACAGGTCAAAGCATATGCAGATATTCTGTCAACAATCGCCAAGGAATTCCCAGTGATCTGAGAAAACTATTTTAAAAATATAATGTGCAGCTTTAACCACCAGGGTGCAGTTATGGCTGATGTTGCATGGTCTTTAGAGAGAGAAAGTGAATAGCATCTTTGTGAATGCTACCAGTACCAAGTAAAAGCTTTACATTCAGAGTGTACTGTTTTAATTGTCTTTGTAATGAGATATACTGATGTAGTTAGCTATGTGTTGATGTAGGTAGCTCTATATTGATGTAGGTAGTCTATATTGATGCAGGTAGCCATATATTAATGTAAGTAGCTCTATATTGATTTAGTTAGCTATGTTTTGATGTAGGTAGCTCTGTATTGATGTAGGTGGCTCTATATTGATGTAGGTAGCCTTGTATTGATGTAGGTAGCTTTAATGAATTTTTCACTAAAGTTGAAATCAAACAGATCTTGTAATTTATCATTTAATCATTATTCATCAACCAAAACGTATGATAGTAGAATAATTTTGCCTGGCATTTCTGTCCTAAACTTTACACTGTTATATATTCTAGATATGTGCAATGGTAGGACCATTTTATTGGAAATAATATTTTTATTGTACCTATAGGATCAGAAAAATTTCAAGTAACTTTTTAAACTAAATATTAAACTGTAATGAAACTAGAAAAAAAAAGAATGCAAACGAGAAAATCATTCACTGCATTAAATCGAATACTGACACATTGTATTTCACAGATGCCCAGTCAAAGAATCTCTAGTCCTAAATTTCCATAAAAATTAAACAAACAAATATCTTTGTAATTTTAGTAGAAACATTGTGCATCGTTTAATAGGACAGTTATAGAAATGTTAATTTACACATTTCTTAAAAAGGCTGATTGGATTTAGCGTATAAAAGGGAATTATTATTTGCTTAAGAAAAAGGTCCCACACCGAAGTGAATGATTTAAAGATAAATAAAACTGTTAAAAAGTATAGAAATTAGAACAAACTAAAATGTTGATTTGCCTACTAAGTCAACGCCATATTGATCATAGGCTAGACCCTGAAACACAATACATGTATAGATGGATAGAGATGCCAGGGATGAATAGAGATGTCAGGGGTCAATAGAGATGTCAGGGATGAATAGAGATGCAGGGGTCAATAGAGATGTCAGGGATGAATAGAGATGTCAGGGGTCAATAGAGATGTCAGGGATGAATAGAGATTTCAGGGGTCAATAGAGATGTCAGGGATGAATAGAGATGTCAGGGGTCAATAGAAATGTCAGGGATGAATAGAGATGTCAGGGGTCAATAGAGATCCCAGGGATGAATAGAGATGTCAGGGGTCAATAGCGATATTGGTGCTGGACGTTAAATATGATGATATTCAATAATAAAATGAGGGACTGCGGAGGTAAAATGAAGAATGACAGGCTCTGTCAGGATTTGATATGGAGCATTGAGTTATTTTGTTCTGATTAAACACTAATTAAATTTCGCCATTTTGTAGCATTTAAATTTGAGATCTCATTCACTGTATTAAAAATATTTGCAAGACATTGTAATTTTAAAATTTTTTTTTTATATAATCATTAGAATAAAATATCAATAACTGCCTGATAGGGCTGTAATTGCTACTACTGCGAGGACTACTAAGGACATAGAAAAGAAGAATTGAATTATTTACACAAAAATTTCATCAACGGGGCACACTTGATTTATGCAGACAGAGCAGTAATGTTAATGTTTGGGATTACTGTAAGAAAATGTGACCCACCGTTTTGATGATGGTCTGCTGTTGGTCCGTCAGGTATTCACACAGCTGAGCCCTGGTGGCATTGTCCCACATCAGGTAGGGGTTCTCCGTGTTGCTGTTCAAAATTTTCAACAGCTTCAAGGAAATAAAAGTAAGACGAGATTTAGTCAAACGTCAAGTTTGATCAGGAACCACAAAAGATGTAACATAAAAATGCAGTGACATTCGATGGTTAATACATTTTCAATGTAGTATTTTATCTAGAGTGCCTGAGAATTTATTTAGCTTCAAATATAAGAAATGCTATATGTTTTAAAAAAATTATTTTTTTACAATTCAATTTATTTATTCATAAAATTGAAGTATGAAATTTATAGAAAACAAACAAATTTCTTGTGTTACGTACAGGACGTAACTTAGGAATTGAAAGCAAGAGCAGGCTCAAAGAACATAAATCATAAGACATATCCATGCAATATTCCATACGTTTTCTTAAATGTATTTAGTCATTTGATTAAAATGAAAAATGTAAGTATTTTAAGCTTTGTAATTAGATAAAACCAGATAAATCCTAAATGAACATACTCCAACAAATGTTAGAGCTAGGTGGTGGTTATTATAATTTTCTACCACTCATGGTAAGTTTTGACAATAACATAAGTATCTCAGTTTTGTTAATAGGAAAACAAAATAACATGCTGCCACAGCAATATTGCTGCATGTTAATCTGAAAGTTTTTTTAATATTTAGATATGTAGATCTAGATAATTTTTTATTTTTAAAATCAATTTTTTTTTTAAAATTTGAAAAACATGTTTTCGGTCAACTGAATTGACCCATAGGTCAACAGAATTGACCCATAGGTCAACAGAATTGACCCATAGGTCAACAGAATTGACCCATAGGTCAACAGAATTGACCCATAGGTCAACAGAATTCACCCATAGGTCAACAGAATTCACCCATAGGTCAACAGAATTGACCCATAGGTCAACAGAATGGACCAATATTAGTTAGCAACCACATTTATATACATTACATAAAAACAACAAATCAGTCTTTATATGCTTTCTCAATATATCAAAACAAAGAATATGAAGGCGCTAAGGTGACCATGAAATGCTAAAAAGCAGCATCAACATAGATACGTTCAGATTCTTAAAAATAGGGTCTTCTATTATTTTACATAAATTGAATATGCTAAAAATAAAATGTATCTTATATTTAAGTATATTTTTCGGTATTGTCATTATAAATTAGAAATAAATGAAATACAACAACTAAAGAACTATTTTGAGTATGTGAGAGTTAAGATATTCTTTTTATTATCAATAAATGATCATCTATATATTAAAGTATTAATTTGTAATTCCATTTATCGGGAAAACCCTAACATCTGTTTTTTTTGTGTTGTTAATACTGCGAAATTAAATTTGAATTTAAGTTAATTGACAAAATGACATCAGACTATATCAAATTAAAATTTTGGCTTGAACACAATGAAACAAAAATTATAATAATCTTATAAGACCTTAATTTAGACCTGCAAGTCCCAAGCTTTAAATTTACTTGATTTTTACAGCGGGAGGGAAGTGCAATTATTTTATTTTGCCTCAGGCAGCACAAGATACGTGTTGGAAAGTAGGAGTGCTTTTCATAAATGATTAACCTTCTTGGGAAAACACATATCAGAGGGAGTGAACATTAAGTTTAAATCTATTCTTTTTATTACAGTTGTGAAAAAGAAGTGCTACATTTTATTTTTAAAATAAATATATGTTATACCAATTAAGTACAAGGGCATTGACAACCAGTGAGTATATTTACATAAGTATACCCTTACCTCAAACAATATCTTTAAACCCAATCATTTTACACACTTGAAAAATTAACCTTAAAAAATAGAGCCATCTTGTTGTTTCAATGCCAGTTCATGAGTGTGAACAAAGATGGCTTAAGGTTTTCTTCAAAATATCAATAGGTATTTTTGTTTCCTCTTTGCACAAAGCAAACTTCACAGAAAAATAAGCATACATTTTATAAGATTAACAATTTGTCCTAAAAAAAAACAAATGGCTGTTACAGATGTGAAATTTGGTTAAAGATTCTACTTGATAAGAATTCTGTGCTTTACGATTAGATAGATTAGATAACAGGGAAAATGTTTGGTTAAATTAAATTGGTAAGAATTAAAAAAAGCTTTTAATTACACAAATTTCTAAAAATAACTTTATGCACAAAAAAACTTTCTAAAAAAATGGGATCACATTTCCTCATGTAAA
Organism: Lymnaea stagnalis; assembly: GCA_964033795.1. NCBI lineage: Eukaryota > Metazoa > Mollusca > Gastropoda > Lymnaeidae > Lymnaea > Lymnaea stagnalis. The sequence goes on from CAXITT010000173.1 coordinate 430,901, forward strand.
TAAATGTATTGAGTATTAAACTCTTTGGGAGACATTCTTGTGCAGATTTGGGGACTTGTTCCATATCAACTTCTTGGTGAATAGTGATAGAGGAATAATTTTTTGCCAAGCAAACAGAAGGTCACAAACAAAAATATTTGCTATATTAATTAATAAAATTGTTGAATGCATCATGGGTAATAAAAAAAGGAGATGAGAAATAAATGAAAGCAAATCCAAGATATACGAGATAAAAATGATTGGCCACATATTTGATGCACATGCTAAAATAAGTAATTCCATTGACCCTTCGCACCCCATGCAACTGCCAACAGGCATTCTGCACTAGTCAGTAAGTAGAGGTCTACATCTCATCATAAGTTAACATTTAAGAGCCAACAATAAATAGAGGTAGGAACTTTGGCCTGACATTGAACTCCCAGTGAAATGACATGCTTGACATTGAACTTCTAGTGAAATGACATGCCTACTGCCATTAATAAATTTTAAAAAATATAAATTGTTTTAAAACTTATTTATTTCTAAACTGTAAACTTTACTGAAAGTGTTCTCTTTAGCAAACATGTAAATCTGAATGATACAAGTGGTCTCAAAGTACCACCAACCTTTAACTGAAACTCTACTCTCTAACTAACATGTAAATCTGAATGATACAAGTGGTCTCAAACTACCACCATCCTTGTAATGCAGTAACACAACTGGTTCATTTAAAATTATTTGCCTTAGACAGCAAACAGACCTCATAATACTTTTCAAACTAGAACATTTTCATGCATCTTTTGTTTATGAACCAGAAAAGCTTGGCTGTGTGTACCCATCATAAGTTCATAGTAATGCTGTTGGAAACAGCATATTCACAACGGGGCTTTAAAACATAAGGCTTGACCCGGTCATAGTGATAGGCGAGGTCACGCAAATAAAACATAAGGCTTAACCCAGTCATAGTGATAGTCGAGGTCACGCAAATAAAACATAAGGCTTAACCCGGTCATAGTGATAGTCGAGGTCACGCAAATAAAACATAAGGCTTAACCCGGTCATAGTGATAGGCGAGGTTTAACCCGGTCATAGTGATAGTCGAGGTCACGCAAATAAAACATAAGGCTTAACCCGGTCATAGTGATAGGCGAGGTTTAACCCGGTCATAGTGATAGGCGAGGTTTAACCCGGTCATAGTGATAGGCGAGGTCACGCAAATAAAACATAAGGCTTAACCCGGTCATAGTGATAGGCGAGGTTTAACCCGGTCATAGTGATAGGCGAGGCTTAACCCGGTCATAGTGATAGGCGAGGCTTAACCCGGTCATAGTGATAGGCGAGGCTTAACCCGGTCATAGTGATAGGCGAGGCTTAACCCGGTCATAGTGATAGGCGAGGCTTAACCCGGTCATAGTGATAGGCGAGGTCACACAAATAAAAATGCATCCCCTAAAACAGCTTCTTGCTGACTGAGTAAAATAGAATAACATCAATTTCTTGAAATAGAATAACATCAATTTCTTGAAATAGAATAACATCAATTTCTTGTTCAACAAACATGACAGATATTTAGTGATGTTCTGGGGTTACATTGAAGCAACAGACAACAGATACGCTCTTCTACTACACTAAGTAGAGCAGCATTTCCAAACCTGGTCACTGTGCTGAGCTGCATATAAAACAATTCACATGACCACATTTGTTAGCTTTATTAAAAGGTTTCAATTTTCCTTTTATCCTGGCAATTTAAACTGATATTGGCCTTGCAATTTTAAAAATTAAATTTCCCACAATAGTTTGTTGAATTTAATACATAAGCGATCACATTTTTGTGCCGAAAATTTGAAAACTGCTTTAATAAAACAAAAAATATGAATCTTTTCAAAATTAAAGAAAATAAATTAGAAAGATTTATTGACACTTTAATTGATGAATAGTTCATGTGCAAACATTTTTGTTCAAAGAAAGTACTGAATAAATCATCATTTGATTTAAGAGATCTCCCATTAAAAAGCATTATTTTTACAGGCATTGAGGGAACTGAAATCATATTATTGATTATGATAATGTCTACAACAAAGATGTAAAGAGTGATGCTGAATAATAATAATAAAGCGGAGGTCCTCAAACCATGGCAGACGGACCCTATAAAACCTGCCTTAACCTGGCCTGCCATACAGGGTTAGTAAAAGTTAACACATATCCCTCAAAATTCCAAAAATGGTGCTGCTGACAGAAGTTAAAACATTTATAGTCTGGCCCCATACAGTGTCTGAGAAACAGTGAATTGGCCCCCTCTTTAAAACGTTTGAGGACCCTGGTAGTAAAGTAACCATGGCATTTGGAAGTCAGTGACACAGATACACTTGCAAAAAGCTGCACTAGAGAATTCCTAAAATTCTGTTTTCTAAATCTACTGGGCAATCAGTTAGAAAGTTCTGCCTACTTATGTCATAAACCAAATTCTGCTCTAACACCTAGTTTAATTTTCAACAATTGAAACCTCTGATGTGGCTTTTTGGACTCAAAGAAAGAAAACATCCATTAATCAATTCTGAAGACTCCAGTATTTACCCAACAACACAGACTAATGAAGCATACGCAGACTTTTGTGCAGTACAAAAAAAAAAGAAATGTAAATAATGAGACTACGGCCACCTAAGAAAATTAGACATTTTTTTTCCGTTGACAGTGAAAACAAGCTATCCGTGCCCATGACTGGAAAACAGATAGCACTGCTTTTCACTTTCAAGAGACTCTTCTACATTTGGCCTTTCTTACCCACTCTGACCTATTTCCTGTTCCACACTGAAGTAAACAAATGATATATTGCAAACATTAGAACAGAGCCCTTAGATGGGTTCAACAAAAATGACAATGGATGGACAAACAACCAATCAATCATTTCAATCATTAGGACAACAGCCAATCAATCATTTCAATCATTAGGACAAACAGCCAAGTATTATATATCCCCCAAGTCATCCCATAAATTCTTTGAACACATTCTAAAATAACATTTCTTGCTGGTGCAGTTATAAGGACATGCAAGATCCCAAACATTTTGTCAAACATAAAATATGTCTGATGACAGGTTATATGACAGCCTCTAGTATTCAAGAAATTATACAGGCTTCCTTTAATACCCCTCTCCAGAATGTGGCTATTTATAGCAGCAACTAGGATTCTCATTCCATATCATTCAATCTATAAAACCAGAATGTGGTTATAGAAGCAACTAGGATTCTCATTCCATATCATTCAATCTATAAAACCAGAATGTGGTTATAGCAGCAACTAGGATTCTCATTCCATATCATTCAATCTATAAAACCAGAATGTGGTTATAGCAGCAACTAGGATTCTCATTCCATATCATTCAATCTATAAAACCAGAATGTGGTTATAGAAGCAACTAGGATTCTCATTCCATATCATTCAATCTATAAAACCAGAATGTGGTTATAGAAGCAACTAGGATTCTCATTCCATATCATTCAATCTATAAAACCAGAATGTGGTTATAGAAGCAACTAGGATTCTCATTCCATATCATTCAATCTATAAAACCAGAGTGTGGTTATAGAAGCAACTAGGATTCTCATTCCATATCATTCACTCTATAAACCAGAATGTGGTTATAGCAGCAAGTAGGATTCTCATTCCATATCATTCACTCTATAAAACCAGAGTGTGGTTATAGCAGCAACTAGGATTCTCATTCCATATCATTCAATCTATAAAACCAGAGTGTGGTTATAGAAGCAACTAGGATTCTCATTCCATATCATTCACTCTATAAAACCAGAATGTGGTTATAGCAGCAACTAGGATTCTCATTCCATATCATTCAATCTATAAACAAACCAAAACTTGAAGCAAGAGATGTCACAAACCTCCACAGGGCTCTCGTTTGACAGTTTCCTGGCCAGGTACGGTGTGAGCAAGGAGTACAGGGACTTTTTCACAGAGGGGTTGTCTGGTGTGCTCATCTCACTCTCACTGCTGTAGAATCCGGCCAGCCTGCCACATGCCACAACGCTCATCTTGGCCAGGTAATTGGCAACTTCCTAGAGAATTTAAAAAATGTTAATTGCCCAAATGGCCTAAGATAGATCAATTTATTTAATTTACTACTGTTCGAAAACTTTCTTACAGTATAGAAATGATTGATCGGCAAGCTGGTCATTGTCTCCCATGCATGTTTAAATGTAAGGGGGACAGTTTTTAGAGTGAATAACATTATTGAATGGTTGTTAACAAGTGTATATTTATGAATTGTTTGTGGTCATCATCAACTTGAGTTACAGCTATCTCAATGGCACAGATGATGCAGGAACTTGAGTTACAGCTATCTCAATGGCACAGCTGATGCAGGAACTTGAGTTACAGCTATCTCAATGGCACAGCTGATGCAGGAACTTGAGTTACAGCTATCGCAATGGCACAGCTGATGCAGGAACTTGAGTTACAGCTATCTCAATGGCACAGCTGATGCAAGAACTTGAGTTACAGCTATCTCAATGGCACAGCTGATGCAGGAACTTGAGTTACAGCTATCTCAATGGCATAGCTGATGCAGGAACTTGAGTTACAGCTATCTCAATGGCACAGCTGATGCAGGAACTTGAGTTACAGCTATCTCAATGGCACAGCTGATGCAGGAACTTGAGTTACAGCTATCTCAATGGCACAGCTGTTGCAGGAACTTGAGTTACAGCTATCTCAATGGCACAGCTGATGCAGGAACTTGAGTTACAGCTATCTCAATGGCACAGCTGATGCAGGAACTTGAGTTACAGCTATCTCAATGGCACAGATGATGCAGGAACTTGAGTTACAGCTATCTCAATGGCACAGCTGATGCAGGAACTAAGCTTTAAATTGGACAAAGAATCCCAGAGCAGAAGAGAAAGAAACCAAGCAACAAGTTGCATAAAATGACAAGGGCGGTGGCACAATGTCAGATGTTCATTTTCAATATCACACCTGACATCACTGACATACATTTTATGTCACATTCTATTTTCAAAGAATTTGTACAAAATTTAAAAAAACAACAGAAGGACCAATTTTTACAAATAATATTTTTTACCTCCCCCCCCCTCTCTGGTCCTCTGGTTAGACCCGCCTGTTGGTTGCTTTCTTGGCTCTTCTCTACCCCTCCCTACCTCCCTCTCTGGTCCTCTGGTTAGACCCACCTGTTGGTTGCTTTCTTGGCTCTTCTCTACTCCTCCCTACCTCCCTCTCTGGTCCTCTTGTTAGACCCACCTGTTGGTTACTTTCTTGGCTCTTCTCTACCCCTCCCTACCTCCCTCTCTGGTCCTCTGGTTAGACCCGCCTGTTGGTTGCTTTCTTGGCTCTTCTCTACCCCTCCCTACCTCCCTCTCTGGTCCTCTGGTTAGACCCACCTGTTGGTTACTTTCCTGGCTCTTCTCTACTCCTCCCTCCTCTAAAGTGTAGTCATAGTTGAAGAGGTAGAGGAGAAGATGCCACAAGACACCAGACTGGAACAGGTTGGTCTGCAGCCAGAAGTCCACACAGAACGCACTGACACACTCACAGACAACTGCACACAGTTTCGGCAGGTTCTGTAGAAAACAAATCACATGAAGGCATGATGAATTCAACTGATCTCACAGTTAAGAATATTAGACTAAGAATACACGAAGGTTTACAACAGTAGAACAAATCAAATGAAGGCATGATGAAGTCAACTGATCTCACAATTAAGAATATTAACCTTTGTTTATTCTCAGTTCATATTCTTAGTAATTCTATGGCTGGTTTTTTTTTCTACTGTTGTAAACATCTGTTTATTCTTAGTTTAGGCACAGAATCACTGCTTAATGATAAATCTCCTCCATTAACTTCTGTCTAATTCGGCTTTGATAAACCACTCTCAGTTTATTATATATTAAACCACAATAGAATTATAGTGTCAAATAAGTCGTTACATTTTTGTTTAAATAATTGAAAAGTTGTCATTACAAGGTAAACAAACTCTTTCCTATCTGTCATTTCTTAAGGGTCATTACTATTTAGATAGAATTTCTTCCACTATGTGCGTGTTGATCTAAATAAGAGTGTTGATCTACATGAGTGTTGATCTACATAAGAGTTTTGATCTTTATATGAGTGTTGATCAACATGAGAATCAATCCACACATGAGTGTTGATCTTTATATGAGTGTTGATCAACATATGAGTTTTGATCTGCATATGAATGTTGATCTACATGAATTTTGATCTACATATGGGTGTTAATCTTTATTAATATAAGCTAAAGTAAAATTAACTAAATTGTTCATTGCATAGGGAGTTATACCAATAAGGCATCTCTCAACAGCGTAACATTTAGCTGAAGCTATGACCAATCAACATATTCAAATCTCTCAACAGCGTAACATTTAGCTGAAGCTATGACCAATCAACATATTCAAATCTCTCAACAGCGTAACATTCAGCTGAAGCTATGACCAATCAACATATTCAAATCTCTCAACAGCGTAACATGAAGCTGAAGCTATGACCAATCAACATATTCAAATCTCTCAACAGCGTAACACGGAGCTGAATTATGACCAATCAACATATTCAAATCTCTCAACAGCATAACACGGAGCTGAAGCTATGACCAATCAACGTATTCAATAAGCAATTGGACAGTCATGCTTACCTTGTAATACAAAATACGACAAAGGTCCTTGATGATAGCAGAGCACTCTTGTATCTTTTCCCTGCATCCCTCAAACTGAGCGGCCACAGCGTAACACTTGGCGATGTTGGTGCACACCTGGGGATATCAGCAGATAGGAAAGTACTTCATCTGGTCATTTAGTGGTGGCGAAGAGATGGTCGTACACGTGTGGTCAAGATTAAGACTAGTGGAGGGGAAGAGATGGTCGAACACGTGTGGTCAAGATTAAGTCTAGTGGTGGGGAAGAGATAGTCGTACACGTGTGGTCAAGATTAAGACTAGTGGTGGGGAAGAGATAGTCGTACACGTGTGGTCAAGATTAAGACTAGTGGTGGGGAAGAGATAGTCATACCAGTGTGGTCAAGATTAAGACTAGTGGTGGGCAAGAGATGGTCATACCAGTGTGGTCAAGATTATGACTAGAATAAAAAATGGAATGCAAGGATGAGAGATTCAGCAGAGTAGAACCACACAGGATGTAATACACTGCAGTTACAGAGCACAATCACTACACAGGATGTAATACATTGCAGTTACAGAGCACAATCACTACACAGGATGTAATACATTGCAGTTACAGAGCACAATCACTACACAGGATGTAATACATTGCAGTTACAGAGCACAATCACTACACAGGATGTAATACATTGCAGTTACAGAGCACAATCACTACACAGGATGTAATACATTGCAGTTACAGAGCACAATCACTACACAGGATGTAATACACTGCAGTTACAGAGCACAATCACTACACAGGATGTAATACATTGCAGTTACAGAGCACAATCACTACACAGGATGTAATACATTGCAGTTACAGAGCACAATCACTACACAGGATGTAATACATTGCAGTTACAGAGCACAATCACTACACAGGATGTAATACATTGCAGTTACAGAGCACAATCACTACACAGGATGTAATACATTGCAGTTACAGAGCACAATCACTACACAGGATGTAATACATTGCAGTTACAGAGCACAATCACTACACAGGATGTAATACATTGCAGTTACAGAGCACAATCACTACACAGGATGTAATACATTGCAGTTACAGAGCACAATCACTACACAGGATGTAATACATTGCAGTTACAGAGCACAATCACTACACAGGATGTAATACATTGCAGTTACAGAGCACAATCACTACACAGGATGTAATACATTGCAGTTACAGAGCACAATCACTACACAGGATGTAATACATTGCAGTTACAGAGCACAATCACTACACAGGATGTAATACATTGCAGTTACAGAGCACAATCACTACACAGGATGTAATACATTGCAGTTACAGAGCACAATCACTACACAGGATGTAATACATTGCAGTTACAGAGCACAATCACTACACAGGATGTAATACATTGCAGTTACAGAGCACAATCACTACACAGGATGTAATACACTGCAGTTACAGAGCACAATCACTACACAGGATGTAATACACTGCAGTTACAGAGCACAATCACTACACAGGATGTCAAATATCACCATCAATCTGATGCACTCACAGTGACACCGGTATCATCTTGTTTGCTGGATTGGTTCAGCACGTTGACACATCTAGAGAAGGCATCTTGAAGGACCTGCCCAATAACAAAGTCCATTTATTGAGAACTGCTAAAAAATAACAAGCAAGCTTTACAATGAACTGCTTTGCTTAGATCTTACATCTTAATCATTCAGTTTGGGAAATTCATGGCCCCTCTTTTGTTTTCAGAATTGTTGTGGTCAATTGTTTAGTTAAATACCAAAGGAATATTTTTATATAGCCATGTTGTAAATCCACAAAATACATAGATGAGGAATTTCTATTTCAAGCAAACAGTAAATTATGACCACTGAATTTCATGTGTCACACCAAACCTTCATCTTTCAGTGCAAAACCAAACCTTCATCTTTCAGTGTACATGAAACTTTCACCTACTTTCAGTGCACACCAAACCTTTACATTTCAGTGCACACCAAATTGTCACTTTTCAGTGCACACCAAACCTTTACATTTCAGTGCACACCAAATCTTCACTTTTCAGTGCACACCAAACCTTTGCATTTCAGTGCACACCAAATTGTCACTTTTCAGTGCACACCAAACCTTTACATTTCAGTGCACACCAAATCTTCACTTTTCAGTGCACACCAAACCTTTACATTTCAGTGCACACCAAATCTTCACTTTTCAGTGCACACCAAACCTTTGCATTTCAGTGCACACCATTGAATGATGCACACAAATGTAGCTGCCACTCCTTGGGCCAAAGAACCCATGCTCATGTGGTTTTAGTTTGACATGGTGTTTGGTAGAACTGTCAAAGCACATCTCCCATAAAAAAACCTGTCATCAAACTCTGAATCATGAAAGCCGTTAAGCAGAACGTTTGCTCAACTATTTACTCTGCACAGTTACCAACAGATGACAGGACCAGGAAGGACACAAAAATCTAATTTAACTTTATCACCTGGATGCCATTCTCTCTGCGCAGCTCTTCGGCATTAAGAGCCGAGCAGTTGACGGTGTGGAAGGTGAGCTCGGCCGCGGCAGAAAGGAGCGGGGCCGACTTGCTGAAGAGCTGGTCATCATTGGTCTCCATCCTGATGGTTTTAATGAGCATGGGGTAGCCAGCGTACTTGTAGGGTTGCAGCTCTGTCAAGAAATTCAACAAATAGCATCACCGGTCTCTCAAGTGGAATGCACACACTGTACGAGGTCTCTAAAATTATTTGCATCATTTAAAAGATCATTTGTTATCAAAAGTTTCTGTTAGAAAATGTCATTGGTGAATTATGACAAATGAGTGTAAATCTAACAGAAAAACAAAGGCCACTGTTCAAGCACCATAAAGGGAACAGTTCACATTTGCCACTCACTGTTCAAGCAACATAAAGTCAACATTTCACATTTGCCACTCACTGTTCAAGCAACATAAAGTCAACAGTTCACATTTGCCACTCACTGTTCAAGCACCATAAAGGGAACATTTCACATTTGCCACTCACTGTTCAAGCACCATAAAGGGAACATTTCACATTTGCCACTCACTGTTCAAGCACCATAAAGGGAACATTTCACATTTGCCACTCACTGTTCAAGCACCATAAAGTCAACATTTCACATTTGCCACTCACTGTTCAAGCACCATAAAGGGAACATTTCACATTTGCCACTCACTGTTCAAGCACCATAAAGGGAACATTTCACATTTGCCACTCACTGTTCAAGCACCATAAAGGGAACATTTCACATTTGCCACTCACTGTTCAAGCAACATAAAGTCAACAGTTCACATTTGCCACTCACTGTTCAAGCACCATAAAGGGAACATTTCACATTTGCCACTCACTGTTCAAGCAACATAAAGTCAACAGTTCACATTTGCCACTCACTGTTCAAGCACCATAAAGGGAACATTTCACATTTTTTGTTGGTGTGAACCATTACTTTCAACAATAATTTTATCATGTAGAATGTAGAAAAAACAACTAATGTAAAATAAATTCAAGGTAACAGAATAGACAAGAGATAAGCCTCAGTTACAATATACTATGTATAGACTACATAAATACAGACCTTCCTTGTATCTGCTGAACAAAATACTTTGGGCCTTAAGGATGAGGACAATGTTCTGGGGGTCTGGCCCGTCCTTGACCTTTGTCTTACTGCACAGAAACTCGTAAGCCTTGTTGACTTGTTCAAACATTTCCTGTCATGTGGACACAAAGGTGATGGGTTCACACAAGAGAGGTCAGAGTTGAGGTGTAGTTTACATAAATTCTGCTCTACTATACATGTGACCTTAATTAAAAATTATTTTTAATGTCAGGCAACTAGGTTTCAGTAACCAAAATCCAATTAAAATATGATACAAGGGAGACAACAAAGTTTTTCCCAGCATCCTGTCTATCAATTTTTTTCATGAAAAAATGTTATCTAAAATAAATTGTTTTGTCAATGACAAATGGATGTTTTCTGAAAAATGTATCAAACACTATTATATAAACTTACTCTTCCTTCAGGATTCTTATCAGGGTGGTAGTCCCTTGCCATCTTGAAGTAAGCTTTGCGAATCTTCCCTTCATCATGCCTATAAAATCATAGTGGTATTTAGTGCCAACCAGGGGCAACAACTTAAGGACATAAGAAAGCGCTGATTGCAGCTTAAATTATTATATTTTCATTTTTTCTTAATGGCTTGCATTTAAACTGAAGATTTTAATGTTTTTTTTTAAATCAATTATTTTATTATGTTATTTGGCCATAAAAAAATAAAAAAAATATTTACAAATACATTTCAATGTACGTGATGAGGATCTGTAAAGACCAATGTAACCAGAGTAATTATCTGCCCACTGATCAACAGTTCAAACGCTCTAACTTCCCCTCATATCCCATCATTCTCACCCTCCTGTTCCCTTGGTCAGATTGAGGACCTTGTAAGCTTCATCCAGTGACATAGTGGGGGGCTTCTTCTCCACTTCTTTCTTCCAGGCATCCAAGATGTCTTTGAGCAAACGAATCTACAATAATCAACAAACATAATCAGTTCATCTTGAAAAGATTGGTAAAAAAGGAGGCTAGGGTGGGTGGGTGGTTGGGGGTGCAGTCAGGTTTCGGTCTGCAGAGTTTAGGAAATCCTGAAATAAGACAAAAGAAAACAATGTAAATGAATCCGCAAAAAAACACACAAAAAAACAACTCCATCAGCTAACACAGTGGTCCCCATATGACGGTCCGTGGACCTTCACCGGTTCGCAAGCCTAACGCTGCCGGTCCACATAAAAAATAAAAATTTACTGTCAAATAGAAATAAAAGTATAAAAATAAATCATGCACAGGTCCCTGGTAAAATTTTGAAACTTGTTCACCGGTCCGCCAAACTTAATCGTTTGGGAAGCACTGAGCTAACAGTAAAGAATTCAAATTTTGACCACCATTTTGTGTTGTTTTGTTAATTCTCCTTCAAGGTTTTCCCCTCAACTCTTCTTCTCCTTCAAGGTTTTCCCCTCAACTCTTCTTCTCCTTCAAGGTTTTCCCCTCAACTCTTCTTCTCCTTCAAGGTTTTCCCCTCAACTCTTCTTCTCCTTCAAGGTTTTCCCCTCAACTCTTCTTCTCCTTCAAGGTTTTCCCCTCAACTCTTCTTCTCCTTCAAGGTTTTCCCCTCAACTCTTCTTCTCCTTCAAGGTTTTCCCCTCAACTCTTCTTCTCCTTCAAGGTTTTCCCCTCAACTCTTCTTCTCCTTCAAGGTTTTCCCCTCAACTCTTCTTCTCCTTCAAGGTTTTCCCCTCAACTCTTCCAGAATATTATGAAATGGATAAAGATTCAAAAGTCAGCCATTAACAGCCACCGCCCTAAGTTTTTCTCAATGAGACAAACTGAGACAAGTTCGACTCACCGGGTCTTTGATGGGCCAGTCAGGGAAACGTGTTGTGTCACAGAGGTGTTTAAGGTAGTAGATGTTACAGAACAGCTCGTTGTTCAACTGTGGGTAGTTGATGCCCGGAATGGGGCAGTACTGGTACAGCGCCCTTGTGTTGCTCTGTAGTCTAGGGGAGAAGTCTGCCAGATGTGACGCAATCTTCTCTATCATCATCCGCCTGCAGGCAAATTGAAAGCCGGTTTTAAAGAAGTCAAACAAAATAATAAAGGCTATTGATTAAAAAATTTTTTTTAACTGTCACCAGATAGAAACACATTATTTAATAACCATTTACCAAGTTCCTTAATTCTTGCAGCATGAAAAGTTTACACAATTTACTAGACCAATTTATGTAAAGGGAGCTAATATGACAAATAATATAACGCTAGGTACATCAATTACAAACTGTCCTCATCCTCACATTTGCAAAATTTGTGATACTGTAGGCAGGCAGCGTCTTTGTACTACAGTAGTAAAGTTTTTACAAATCTATTCAAGGTTTACCTCCCACAAATTACATCTGGTTGCTCAGTGAGCACATTCCACCTGGCTACTAAGTCATAGCTGTGGATGACCCCATATAAATTCTACCTACCCTACCAATGCACAAGGGTTTGCTAAAAGTCTAATAAGGTCTATGAGGTTGCAAGGAACACCCTTACAAAATACAAACCACCAAACCTATGAACATAACCTTCTAGAATAATCTGAGTAACTTTCCCAAGAAATCTTTCACAAATATTTTCTAGATTAAGTCTGAGATATCACAGGTGTATAATAATAATCATGCTTGCAGCCCTCTACCTCATCTCATTGTTCCAAATGGCTTCAGGAGTATCAAACTCTCCAAGGAATATCTGAGCAAACTTATCTGGTGAGTAATTCTCCAGGTAACAGACCATAGCCTCAGGCATGATGGGGCCCAAAACACTGCGGGCCAGGATATCTGAGGAGGTGTTCTGTGGAGAACAAGGGAAGGCACTTTACAACAAGTTTCTGGGGGGGCAAGTAACAAGAAATATTCAATGTATATTTAATATCGCTTTCTGTTGGATAAAAATTCTCAACTGTGGCATTGTTTTTGTTTCTAATGCACTTTCAATAAATGGGCATAAAGGTAAGAGGTTCTGATATGCTGTGTGTGACAATAAAGTTAAGAGATTCTGATATGCTGTGTGTGAGAAATTTTTTTTTACTACGCACATTTTCTTAAATAGATTACCAAATATTTTGTCTAAAATCCAAACTGTAATATTTTCAAAATCTTCATCTTTTTTCCAGTTTTATATTTTGGTTTCAATTAGAGACTAACAATGTCAACAATATTTCTTAGCAAAGAAGAAAAAATAAAAAACAAATTGTTTTAGTTTCAACATGACATCTTCCAAGACATATCCCTTGACCAAGATTTTCAGCTTAACTACATCAACAAGTTTGTCTGTAGCGGCACTAACCTCCTCAGATCTGAATGCTTGCCTGAGGTGCGTGTACTTGAGGAAGCGTGCCACTGGCAGCACATTGGATCCTGTGTACATCATGATGAAGAAGAACACGCCAGATAAGTAGAGCCTAGATACCCCTGGGTTGTCCTGCATGATCAAGTAGAGCAATGTGGCAACCTTCTCCACAAGGACAGGGTCAAAGGTCAACAGGAGCTGCAAAAAAGACATGTACTTTGAAATGATATGAACATTTCATATATTTCTAAAGATGATAAACAATGATATAACTTCAGCCATTAATCTTTTGGATAACACAAGAATACAATCTACCTCAACAACAGACCACATGTATATGAGCTGTGGTACCACAAGAATACAATTTACCTCAACAACAGACCACATGTATATGACTTGTGGTACCACAAAAATACAATCTACTTCCAACAACAGACCACATGTCTGAGTTGTGGTACTTTTAGATTATCTTACACCAAAACAATGAATTTACAAAAGCCAGGTGTCAATGATTTGTTATTTACCTGTACAATATGGGGTAAGCAAGTTGCATCCGATAAAATCCGCTTTATTCTTGGAAGAGGTCGGATAATAGCACCATCAGAGTCCCTGTTTAAAGGAAGCATCGATTTATTATGAATAATTGTAGCGTGGGGAAATTGGTTTATAGAAATCAATAGAAATTGTAAAGATACATTAGTTTAGCACAAAGCTTTATAATTAGTAAAACACTCAGTTGACTTAGTGAATATGACTTGCTGTATAAATGTTCAATCATTAAATATTTTTCACACACTTCTTAAGAGGCTCTGTTCCTGTTTGGTTGTATTTTTAAAAACCATTATTCAATATGTGTATTGTTAATAATTTCAAGCCATTTAAACTGATAGAATTTTATAACAATTATCGCTATGATTAGCCATTTTAATAAGCAAAGAATAATAAATTGTGTGCTTCTTTAGAGGCCACCAAGACTTAAGGACTACCATACTGACCGACTGGGGTAGTACTCTGTCATTTTGATAAGCATGTTGAGCACCAGGGTGGCCATGTCTGTTTCATTCATCACGGCTTGACCCGTGGCCAGCAACATCCACTTGAGCTGAGGAACTGACTGCAGGGGCCTCCAGCCGTCCATACCTTGAGCCCAACACCTGGTCTTGGCATGGACTGTGCCGTCTTCATAGAATGCCTTCATCTAAACATAAAAACTCAAGTCATCAACGAGCTGTACCTATGTTACAAAATGCTTGTAAAGAAGCAATGTAGACATACCAGACAAGTTGCGGTGCTAAAATAAAAGTCGAAGTCAAGTCATACAGACTGCAATTAAACAGATGAATTGCCAGGTATATTTCTTTAAACTTTAAATCTCTAATAAAATAACAAGTCGTTTATCAAAATAATTTTTTTATTTAGAAATTGTTAAAACATGTTTTTGTTTCAGTTAATATTTAGTTTATCTCTCTAAATTAAGAATAAAAAAAAAAAAGTAATTTAACAAGTATTGTGATTTCAAAATGAAGAAAACAAAATTGTTTTTGTTATGAAATTCGGCCTCAAGTGAACTTAAATCTTGCCAAATGATATGATACCCAAAATTATTTGTTGAAAACAACATCAATATCACAAGGGTTCGACAGATGTATCTGTGTGTAAACCAAAGGTGAATAAATCATTGCAATATTGAGTGTCACCAAAGGTGAATAAAACATTGTAAAATTGGGGACAAATAAAACATAAAGAAAACATGACAGTATTTACCTCTTGATAACTGAAGGGTCCCAGGCGCTCTTTCTCTTTGTTTCCATAGTACCATTCTTTCTCACTCTCTCTTTCCATATCGGGGGATGCTTCTATCACATTAGTCTGTCAACATAGAGATGGGGAAAAATATTCCATCACTCCAAACTTCTCATCAGGTAAGGTAACGCAAATGGCATTTAGGTGTTAAACAGTGGATGATTGCCCTTTCTGATAAATAAGCTAGCTTTAGCTAAACCACTATTCACCGGTAAAGGTAATTTAGCTCTTCTGCTATGCATATGGGAAATAGTTGTTAAAAAAATATTGACCTGTAAAGGTACTGTGGCCCTAGTTGTGTGCAGGTGGGCAATGGTCAACAAGTCGACAAGTGTCTTGACCCCATTGACATCCATAATTTCTTTGACATTTCTTTGGTGAAGGATGAGTTTGTTCAAGAAAAGAATCAGACGGTCACGCTCTTGTTTGTCTGTGCACTGTTAAAAGAGAACCATACCAAATGTTCAGACAAAAAGTTGACCAAAAAAGTTCAGATAAAATGTGGATACAAAGAGTTTATACAAAAAGTTCACACAAAAAGTTCACACAAAAAGTTCAAACAAAAAGTTCACACAAAAAGTTCACACAAAAAGTTCAAACAAAAAGTTCAAACAAAAAGTTCAAACAAAAAGTTAAAACAAAAAGTTCACACAAAAAGTTCACACAAAAAGTTCAAACAAAAAGTTCACACAAAAAGTTCACACAAAACGTTCAAACAAAAAGTTCACACAAAAAGTTCAAACAAAAAGTTCACACAAAAAGTTCACACAAAAATTTCACACAAAAAGTTCACACAAAAAGTTCACACAAAAAGTTCAAACAAAAAGTTCACACAAAAAGTTCATACAAAAAGTTCACACAAAAAGTTCATACAAAAAGTTCAAACAAAAAGTTCACACAAAAAGTTCAAACAAAAAGTTCACACAAAAAGTTCACACAAAAAGTTCACACAAAAAGTTCACACAAAAATTTCACACAAAAAGTTCAAACAAAAAGTTCACACAAAAAGTTCATACAAAAAGTTCACACAAAAAGTTCATACAAAAAGTTCAAACAAAAAGTTCACACAAAAAAGTTCATACAAAAAGTTCACACAAAAAGTTCACACAAAAAGTTCACACAAAAAGTTCACACAAAAAGTTCACACAAAAATTTCACACAAAAAGTTCAAACAAAAAGTTCACACAAAAAGTTGACACAAAAAGTTCAAACAAAAAGTTCACACAAACAGTTCACACAAAAAGTTCAAACAAAAAGTTCACACAAAAAGTTCAAACAAAAAGTTCAAACAAAAAGTTCACACAAAAAGTTCAGACAAAAATTTCACACAAAAAGTTCACACAAAAAGTTCAGACAAAATGTTCAAACAAAAAGTTCAAACAAAAAGTTAAAACAAAAAGTTCACACAAAAAGTTCACACAAAAAGTTCAGACAAAATGTTCAAACAAAAAGTTCAAACAAAATGTTCAGACAAAAAGTTCAAACAAAAAGTTCACACAAAATGTTCACACAAAAAGTTCAAACAAAAAGTTCACACAAAATGTTCAGACAAAAAGTTCACACAAAATGTTCATACAAAATGTTCAGACAAAAATTTCACACAAAAAGTTCACACAAAAAGTTCACACAAAATGTTCAGACAAAAAGTTCAAACAAAAAGTTCACACAAAATGTTCAGACAAAAAGTTCAAACAAAAAGTTCAGACAAAAAGTTCACACAAAAAGTTCACACAAAATGTTCAGACAAAAAGTTCACACAAAAAGTTCACACAAAATGTTCAGACAAAAAGTTCACACAAAAAGTTCACACAAAATGTTCAGACAAAAAGTTCAGACAAAAAGTTCACACAAAATGTTCAGACAAAAAGTTCACACAAAAAGTTCACACAAAATGTTCAGACAAAATGTTCAGACAAAAAGTTCACACAAAATGTTCAGACAAAAAGTTCAAACAAAAAGTTCACACAAAAAGTTCACACAAAAAGTTCACACAAAAAGTTCAAACAAAAAGTTCACACAAAAAGTTCAAACAAAAATTTCACACAAAAAGTTCACACAAAAAGTTCACACAAAATGTTCAGACAAAATGTTCATTTAAAAAGTTGACAAAAAAGTTCACACATAAAGTTCAAACAAAATGTCATACATAGAAGTTCAGACAAAAAATTCACACAAAATGTTCAGACAACATGTTCATACAAATCTGTTAAGTTTTCAATTGTTTAACTTCATTTCAACTTCAAACTCTTTATAATAAAATTTTGACATGATTAAAAAAACAAAAACAATCCCCACTAAATAAGAATTATGTAACTTGACTAAAGGGCTGCCACAATTAAAGCAAACAGTCAAGGTAACTTGACTAAGGGGCTGCCACAATTAAAGCAAACAGTCAAGGTAACTTGACTAAGGGGCTGCCACAATTAAAGCAAACAGTCAAGGTAACTTGACTAAGGGGCTGCCACAATTAAAGCAAACAGTCAAGGTAAAAATAGATTTATTAGGATACAATTTTTAAGTCCCTCATTCCACCTACCAACCACCTATCTGATTTTCTATGGCTGTATTCTCCACTGTGAGATTTGAACTTGCAGTCCGTTGTTCATGTTAATCTCTATATAAGGTCACATAGATCAACCCCTGCCCCAAACAAGGTGAGCAATTCAAAGACAGGAGACACTTTCCTGCGTACAATTAATTTTTACCACTTCCAAAATCTTCGGAAAAAAAAAAGTCTAATTAAATCATTTAGCCACAAAGGGTGCAAGACCTACCCTCTCAAGCATGCCTACTATATATCTGGTGTCATTGAAGGGCCCAATCTCTTCAAAGCATCGACCATACACAATGGCCATGGCCTGCAGACACATGCACTTCATGGGGACTTTGGGGGTCAGCAAAAAACGGTGGTAGAGGTCATTGAAAAATTCATATCTGGTTTGGAGTCAATTTTTAAAAAAATGTTTTTAAAATGTATGTATAATAAATACATGTTGATATGCCATATAGGAAAAAACAAAAAACAAACATAAACTATAATGACTATTTTTAAAGCCAGGTCGATGTTTAAAATGTATTTAGAAAAGCTAAATCCTTTACATTCTCGATGAGCTTTTGTTTTCTGCAGATTATTAGTAATGTGTTAGCAGCTGTGCGAAATAAGTGGCAACGGCACATGTTATTTGTCAAGCTATGTCAATGTGTGGGTACATGTGGCAAAGACGAGTTCACCTTTTGCTTTCTTTACCATATCAGCAATGACTAAAGCAGTCGAGTCATGGTGAAATAAGGGGAAACAACAACTATGGTAGGTAGTACTTACGACTTCTTGATTGCACTTGTTTCCTCGGTGGCTTCCTCGTCATCTTCTTCTAACAAGAGTCTGAGGTAGTAATCACCTGTAGAAAAGAGGAATGCATCAGGGATTTCAAAGCTAGAAGTTCTGACTCTATAAAGTACAGATGGTCTTAAAATGTTTGGCTGTTGGTAACAGATCACGGATTTTCTACCAACTTAAATTGACCTATTTAACACTGACCTACATAATGACCAGGTCACCACATTGAAGTTACACTCTCACTTGATTTGGTCATGTGTATACTATTAAATGTGCAATGATTCCCCCCCTCCCCCCTTAAAAGTTCAATAGTACAAAGTATGGTAGACTTTTAAAGGAATGTGAAGCTTCTCATGTAAACTAAATACAGCTTTTACAGCAATGGTTCTTAAACATTATTTGCTCCATGGACTCCTTTAGCAGTCAGATGAAGAACCCTGACACCTGTTCATGAACTCCTAAATGGTTTGAGGACCACAGGTAAGAACACCTGTGTTAGAAAGAAATTTCTATGTGCAGATGACCCAAAGAGAGGTCAACAAGGATATAATAAACATTGGGAAGAGTTGGAGAGTTATAGAAAGTAAGTAAGAGACCAGTAAGCATGTAGAGAAATTGTTAAGGGAAAGAGGAAGGGTGTGCTAACTGATGAATCCTGGCCCCTACCTATTTTGATCTCATCATCCAAACAGTGGTAAGGGACCTCAAATTCTGTGTGGTTCCACCCCACTATGAATGCGGCTCCCAGGTCTTTGTCCACACTGAAAGCTCTCATTTCATTCTCCAGACTCTCCCTCAGCTCTTCTCTAGTCTTGTAGTTCCATATCAAGTTTGGTTTTGAATGATCCTGCCAGATTGGGTTTTTGGTATATAAATATTTGGCTTTTTAATGTGCTAAAACATTCTGCTATTCTTTTAAACTTGATTTAAGCCTAACGCCAACAACAGTATCTTAAGTGAGTCAAAATAAAATATTAATAACAGATTTTTAATTTATGAACATAATAAAAGTTTTGGCTTCATCCAAATTTTCTCATGTTTTTTATTTAAACAAATATTTCCAAATAATATTACTATGGATAAATATCCAAATATAAGGACAAATAACGATAAAATTAGTAGAAACCAAACTCTTTTACTACACTATCACCCAGATTTGTCAGATTTCATTGGAGATTGTTATTATAAAACTAGTCGTCATGTCTTACATTGTTAAAGTGATAATAGAACAAGGGCCAGTTAGCTTCACTTTTAATTCTCTGTCTACGTTTCCTCAGCACTATGGGTTTTTCATTCTGCTGCTGTAACAGAAAACAAAACATGTCAATTATATGTTTAATAAAAGCATTGCAACATGAAAAAAAAATTCAGCATGAAATTACAATAAAGATTTCAAGATTTGTTTCAACATATTTCAAAAGACAGAAATACAATACATTATACATCTTTCTTACCACTGTAATTTCACCAGTGTTCCATGAATGTCTCGTAGCATTATTTCTAGAACAAAGTCTACTCACCTGTTTGTTGTCCAAACCTATGCGAGCTCTCCAATGCTGTAGTAAATTGTCTATCTTCTTCTCTAGTAACAGCAACTGTAAGTTCCTTTTGTTCTTGTTGAAATGGTCCTGACGGTAACAAGAATGAAGATTTTGTTTAAAAACTCTTTGATTTGAAAAGAATCGACACATAATATAAACATATATAATAGGACAACTCCCTCAGCCTAATTAGAATTTACCATCTTAATGAAATGAATATTTCAAGTCACACATCATCCTTTTAAAACAAACAGAAAAAAAAGATGGCACGTTTTCTATGAGCCTACCTGCGCTAATTTGACATTGTCTCGTATATGCAACCTGTCTGTTTCAGAGGTGGGCACATCATCAGTTGAATCTAGGTACGCCATTAGACCAGCAGGCTTAGATATAAAATTTAATTTTAAATGACAGAGAGACATCCAGAAAGTGTTACACCCTACTTGAAACATATGACTGAAGATTTGGAAGGTTTATTCATTAGCATCTGATGACATGCAGACAATCTTCATGTGCAAACAAATGCTAACAAGTCTTTACAAAAAAAACATTCTTATAACATCTGTTGCCACTCTGATGGAAAAATCTAAATGATAGATTTTAATTTTTAAATGAAAACCTGCAATAGGAGAGAACGCTACACTTTAAACACATAGAACCTATATGAATCAAAGTGAATAAAGATCAAGATCCCAAATGGATTACCAAGATCCTTTTCAGAAGCCCCATTGCCGTAGGGTGTCCAGTGACCCAGAGACCAACAAGATGCCGACTCAGTTGCCTAGTGTAATGGAAGAGATGTAAGAAAAGTAACAATAAAACAGAAAAATAAATGAGCAGATACCTAATGATACTATTTCTACAATGCATTTCACAACACTGATTACAAATATTACTTAACACAAAGCAACTGTTTACAGCACTTATTATCACCCAGAGACCTTTTTTAAAAACTAACTAATCTGATATCATGTGATCCATGGTCAAGATGGCCACTGTTCTCCAACACTGGTGGTCGTACATTTTTTCCCCTCAAGACTTACTAGGCCATCTATTCCACCTGACTATTTACACTAAGCTCAAGACTTACTAGGCCATCTATTCCACCTGACTATTTACACTAAGCTCAAGACATACCAGGCCATCTATTCCACCTGACTATTTACATTAAGCTCAAGATGTCTCATCACCTATTTGAATCCACGAACTCTTGGTCAAGACAAAACCTGACCATTGCCCTAAAGATGAGCCACGAACCCGTTTGATATGAGATTATTAAAGAGCATGGCAAAAAAAAATAAAAATCCAGGATTTTTAAAATAATTAAAATGTAAATCTCCAAAGCTAAGCAGCCAAAGTCTTTCTTCCATTTAGTGTCAACACTAAACTTTAAATTAGACCAAAGATACAAAACCACATGGGTAATTTTTACAAGCAAGTAAAAAAAAACTGCCCATGTTGTGCAATGAAATTAAAAAATATTGGGCAATGAGGCAAGTGCATTTCAAACATCAGCATGTGGGTGTCTGTATCAGAACATACGTATGCTTTACAGCTGATTTAAAACATTGAAAACATCTCCAATATGTGTTATGATTACAGCTATATTGCAAATAAACCATCATACATCTTACAGTGCATTCATCCAGGTGATGTTTTTTTTTAAAAATAATTTTCTATCACATGCATCAGCATTCATTAATTTCCATGAAGTCAGCTACAAAAGTAATACTTCCCAAACTTTATGTTAAACCTCCTAGCATAATTTGATACGCTAAATAATAATCTTCTACATAGAATTATTAAAATTGTTTAAAAACCTTTCAAAAGATAGAAGATAAAATGTCATGAGGAAGTGTGTATTACAGTATAGGGCGGAAATATTTTCATGTTTTGTTACAGACTTAAATTGGATTATTGATGGCTTGAGGGTAGACTTAATCCAGTAAAATTAAAAAAGGAAAAATTCAGTAACAAATTAACTTTGTATGACAGGTCATTTAAAAGTCACAAAAATTGGACATTAGATAGTTTTGGCAATTTCACTTGTACTTGAATAATGCATACATTACCAATAAGCAAGTACTCTAAAAAAGTATAAACATGTTAATGAGCCATTGATGTATATCAGAGATAAAAATAGAAATAGTACTGCAGATAAAAGTAGGCTCTTTGTTACATATCAAAACCTGCTCTCCAGCATATTTTTTTTCTTTACACCATTCTTACAAAAGTTCTCTCAATAAACTCAACCATCCAGATGACCATAAAATAAAACTTGTTTACTATTAGTTACAATACCCAAAATGTCATTTCATAATTTTTGCAGCAGCAGATGATGTTTTGATAAACCAGTAGTATTAAAACTGACGGCTGAAGACTGACCTGTTGGTCAACATTCTGCTGTCTGTGCTCTGTGTGAACATGGCTGTGTGTAGGTGTTTTGGTAAGGCTCCCTCTGACAAGGCAAGGTCTTGCATCTTGGCCGCAATCTCTGCATCACCTTCCTGATGTTCGGAGAGAGGAGAGTTATGAGATTTGCATTAACTAGCAAATAATTCATTAGTAAACTGGGGAAAATGTATTTAAAATGTTTGTATACTCAAAGTTGTTTCAAATTTACCTAAAACTAAAAATGGAACAAATGTTTTTGGCCTCTAGAAAGTTGTTTACATTTTCTTATTATAAAAATTGATGCTCATATTCAAACAAAAATAAATTAATAAAGCACTTGATCATTGTACTGAGTCGCTGATCAGAAGCTGCAATCATCACTAGAGGATTCTCAACATGGGAAGAATTCTTTAAACAAATTTTAATGACACAATAACTCAAAATAGTAATGAAGCAAAGAGCCAAGTATTTTACCTCAATAATTGCTTTCATAACAAGACCAGCTCCTTTGACAATAGCCATGGATGGGTGCTGAAACAACAATAAAAACTAAAAGTACTTCATCAACTGTCAAAACAAAACATCAACCCACTAAGGCAATGTGATGATGATGACCATTTGAGTACAGCACTAATATGTCCAACTGTACCACACTAAGGCGATGTGATGATGATGACCATTTGAGTACAGCACTAATATGTCCAACTGTACCACACTAAGGCAATTTGATGATGATGACCATTTGAGTACAGCACTAATATGTCCAACTGTACCACACTAAGGCGATGTGATGATGATGACCATTTGAGTACAGCACTAATATGTCCAACTGTACCACACTAAGGCAATGTGATGATGATGACCATTTGAGTACAGCACTAATATGTCCAACTGTACCGCACTAAGGCAATGTGATGATGACCATTTGAGTACAGCACTAATATGTCCAACTGTACCACAAAAATGTGCCACCTAATGTCCAACAGTATGACCACCAATATTTTGCCACATAATGTCCAACAGTATGACTACCAATATTTTGCCACCTAATGTCCAACAGTATGACCACCAATATTTTGCCCCCTAATGTCCAACAGTATGACCACCAATATTTTGCCCCCTAATGTCCAACAGTATGACCACCAATATTTTGCCCCCTAATGTCCAACAGTATGACCACCAATATTTTGCCACCTAATGTCCAACAGTATGACCACCAATATTTTGCCACATAATGTCCAACAGTATGACCACCAATATTTTGCCACATAATGTCCAACAGTATGACCACCAATATTTTGCCACATAATGTCCAACAGTATGACCACCAATATTTTGCCCCCTAATGTCCAACAGTATGACCACCAATATTTTGCCACCTAATGTCCAACAGTATGACCACCAATATTTTGCCCCCTAATGTCCAACAGTATGACCACCAATATTTTTCCACCTAATGTCCAACAGTATGACCACCAATATTTTGCCACCTAATGTCCAACAGTATGACCACCAATATTTTGCCACATAATGTCCAACAGTATGACCACCAATATTTTGCCACCTAATGTCCAACAGTATGACCACCAATATTTTGCCCCCTAATGTCCAACAGTGTGACCACCAATATTTTGCCACCCAATGTCCAACAGTATGACCACCAATATTTTGCCACATAATGTCCAACAGTATGACCACCAATATTTTGCCCCCTAATGTCCAAAAGTATGACCACGCATGATTTGCAACTTGCCTGGAACAACTTGAACACCACCCTGCCATTGGCCGCCACCATCTCTAATAGCATATCAAACTGGGTGCCATCTGTGGTTTCACTGTAAGGTGCACAGAGGGCAAAGGTCAGGAAATCCAACATGGCTGCTATCACCAGTGCTCCGGTGCTGTGAACCTGTCAATATAAAATCATCATTTAAATGGGTGAATATTGTTCAAGTCAATTTGAAACATTAGCATTGACTTTCACCTGCTTGCTTTATTGGGATGTTACGTATCGCTATAATGTAGAGAATTTCATCTCTTATTTTAATTTATGGCTCGTTGATAAACAGTACGCAACAAAGGACGATACCATTTACCAAATACAGTTGTAAAAAGAACGGTACCCAAACTAGGGCTAATTACAAATAATCATTTAATTAAGTTAACTTTAAAATTACAAAATAAAATAGAATAAAACTAAGGCTATTCACTTACAGTACAGCAATGAACTTGTACCAGTACAAAGTTGAAAAAATTGCACACACATACAGTAATAAAGAATAATAAAAAAGTTATTTTAAAAAGATCACACTTCATCCCCAAAGGTCGAAGTGTGGTACAAAATCAACCATATTAAAGAGAAATGAAACAGTCTATATTTTTCCACATTAAATCTCAAAAAGCAACATTACAAAAAATAAATCCGAGAATACCTATTCAAAGTTTTTCATCCCTTTCAACTATAAACAACACAAGCCAATATACAACTAGGAGATAATAGCTAGCTGGAAAAGATGGTAGACAACATCAACCCAGCAGATGTTTGCCAAATAGATGTGTTTTCAAATCGGTTTTGAAGGATTCCAGTGTCTGGCTGTTTCTGAGAGCGACAGGAAGGGTGTTACAAATTGTTGGGCCAGCAAATGCGAAAGGGCGCCTTCCGTAAGTCTCAAGGCGAACACGCGGTATCGAGCGTTTGCCACAATCGGATGAGCGGAGTTGTCTAGTCAATATTAATATACAAGGCTATGATCAGTACAGTATCGTTGTCGCAAACTGTCTCTCTCTTTGTCTTGCAGTTTCCATCTGTGGCCATCAATCCCTATGTCGATCGGCTTATTTATAGTCTTTTATGGAGATTTTTCCAGAAAGGCCATAAGCATTGTTTCTGTACCTAGACCTGTCTCATAAGCTCTAAAGAATTCTAATGACTATAGACTGTGTTTACATGTAGTCAAGGTCAAGGGAGAACATTTATCATTCAACCAAAATCATTCAACCAAATGTGGGGTCAGCCAAAGTTCATGCACAGGTTTCACGATGTAAACAAGACGCCTACCGTAACATGGGACCTGCCCCATCATTGAAATCTAACCAGTCCTCCCCAGCACATGACATTTCTACACCAGTCCTCCCCAGCACATGACAATTCTACACCAGTCCTCCCCAGCACATGACATTTCTACACCAGTCCTCCCCAGCACATGACATTTCTACACCAGTCCTCCCCAGCACATGACATTTCTACACCAGTCCTCCCCAGCACATGACATTTCTACACCAGTCCTCCCCAGCACATGACATTTCTACACCAGTCCTCCCCAGCACATGACATTTCTACACCAGTCCTCCCCAGCACATGACATTTCTACACCAGTCCTCCCCAGCACATGACATTTCTACACCAGTCCTCCCCAGCACATGACATTTCTACACCAGTCCTCCCCAGCACATGACATTTCTACACCAGTCCTCCCCAGCACATGACATTTCTACACCAGTCCTCCCCAGCACATGACATTTCTACACCAGTCCTCCCCAGCACATGACATTTCTACACCAGTCCTCCCCAGCACATGACATTTCTACACCAGTCCTCCCCAGCACATGACATTTCTACACCAGTCCTCCCCAGCACATGACATTTCTACACCAGTCCTCCCCAGCACATGACATTTCTACACCAGTCCTCCCCAGCACATGACATTTCTACACCAGTCCTCCCCAGCACATGACATTTCTACACCAGTCCTCCCCAGCACATGACATTTCTACACCAGTCCTCCCCAGCACATGACATTTCTACACCAGTCCTCCCCAGCACATGACATTTCTACACCAGTCCTCCCCAGCACATGACATTTCTACACCAGTCCTCCCCAGCACATGACATTTCTACACCAGTCCTCCCCAGCACATGACATTACTAACAGTGATTCATAGTACATGACATTTTTACCACTTCCATCCCCAGCAAATGACATCTCTACACAAGTCATCACCAGCCCTTGTCAGTGAAACAGACTCAGTGCCTTGTGATTAAAATGGTAAAGTCAAAGGCTCAAGGGAAAAAAACAGTAGAACAATGTAGCAGGCGGGAACTGAGACGGAGTATAATCTGGCAAATAGTGCAACCACAACTTACCACATGGTCGTTGAACATTTCCAGAAGACTCTCCAGAAACTTGCGGGATGACATCAGGGATGTTTTGTTCAGCTGCTCTTGTCGGAGATCATAGCTGTCATGCATGGGCTGTGACAGATCAAAGTGTTATCATGCAGGGGACATCTTATCAGATACTCTATCGGGTCAATCTTGCTTTCAGTGATCTACTACCATATTCTAATTTTAAAAGTAAAGTGTGAATGGCAAAGAATTTTGAAACAACATTTGCGATCAGATAATCCCAATGTTTATGTCAAAGTTGATGTGTTTATTTCCTACAGTCATATCAGCAGCTTTGAATGAAATGCTGCGGTTACCTGCATGAGAGCACACAACATGTCAATGGCTGCGTGAGTGATGGCGTCATCTTTCCTCTTTAAAGCTTTGATCACTTTCACACCAACTTTTTCTCTCATCCTGGAAATGAAGAAAATTATTGTGTTAAAATCTTATTATTTCCACACAAAATGTCAAAATTAGTCCTAGCATGTTCCAGTACGAACCACTTTGGTTGGATGACCTGGATAAATGGATAAGCAGTCTTACACACCAATTTGGTTTGATGACCTGGATAAGCAGTCTTAGCATATACAAAACAAATTTGGTTTGGTGTCGGTCGCAAAGTACGTCCCGCTCAGGGAGGAGGTCGAGAATTTGTGACACTTTGTGACAGGGGAGGGGGTGGGGGTCGAAAATTTGTGTTGTCACACATTTTTGTTTTTTAAATCTAAAATTTTCTAATTTTTAAAAAACCTTTATTCAATTAATTTTAAAAACATTAATTTGAAGTTGAAATTGACTCAGGTATTATAGGTAACGTGAACCTCAGTCGCGGACACCTATTGAGCAAAAACTGTTGAGACCATTTTACATTCGGCGCGGGGATGACTTTGCTGTTTCCCGTCACATATTTCTAATAATACTACATCTAAATCCATTAGTATGGGAAAATTTTAAAGAATGAAATAAAATCTTCCTTTGGGGGGGGGGGGGGGTTCTAAAAAGGTCATTTTTTGCACGATCTAATTTGCAAACGTCCCCCTTTGATGACCTGGATAAGCAATCTTAGCATGTACAAACCAATTTGGTTTCATGACCTGGTTAAGCTGACGGGTGTGAGCCAGATCAATAAACAAGTTGCCGTTACACCTGATGACCACAAGAACCACAAACATTGTTCTGATGAGGAATTCTAATTCTTAATTATGGGTGCATGGTGTTTTGTGGACCTGATGTGCATTGTGCAGAGTCCAGACCTGGGTAGCTGACCTGGTCAGAGCCGGTGATGGACAGTGATCAATAACACAATGTTACGCTGAGAAGATAATAAAAGTATTGATGCTGTGGAGAGTCCCGACCTAGGTAGCTGACCTGGGTAGCCGACCTAGGTAGCTGACCTGGGTAGCCAACCTAGGTAGCTGACCTGGGTAGCCAACCTAGGTAGCTGACCTGGGTAGCCGACCTAGGTAGCTGACCTGGGTAGCTGACCTGGGTAGCCAACCTAGGTAGCTGACCTGGGTAGCCAACCTAGGTAGCTGACCTGGGTAGCCGACCTAGGTAGCTGACCTGGGTAGTGCAGAGAGCGGAGGAATCTTCATAGGTTCAAAAACTGACCACCTGTTGTAGTGTGTCAGATGGCACTGACACAAGGCTAACACGAACTTGATGGTGACAGTAGTTATAAATCAAGGCACTGCGTAATTGTTCACTGTCCATCGTCGGCTCTGAGCGGCAACAGATTTTGATTAATTACTTTGGTATCTCCGTGAAGCCTTGATACCCCGCCTTGGAGGCCACCAATCTTCTCAAGGCGTGGAACTGGGCCTCCAGACATTCATTGGACACTTTCTCCTGGTCGCCTTCTCTCTCAATCAAAGACTGGAGCGCCATGTTGATCAGCTTCTCTTTGTTTTGTGCGAACAGGCCCTGGTGAGAGATGGTGAGCGATGGTGAGAGATGGTGAGAGATGGTGAGAGATGGTGAGAGATGGTGAGAGATGGTGAGGGATGGTGAGAGATGGTGAGAGATGATGAGGGATGAGAGTTCATTAATTAAAGAAATGATGATGTGCAACTTTTGAAAGAGACCTGGTTATTGAGTCTAAGAGATGATGGAATCAGGTTGGTCACACATTCAGGCACTGACAAGCCAGTTTTTCTCAGAACATATTTTATGATTCTATATGGAAGAGGAACTTTGTCTTTGATGACAAGAAGGCCAAAATATTAATCCATAATGATGTTATTCATTTTAAAAAAATTTAATGAAATTAATACCAAGATGTTCTGTCAGCTTGATTGAGACACAAACAATGTGTGTACCGTATATAGACCAATGAACAATCAGCTTTCATTATGGTTACACAACATACAAATTCAAAAGTTTTGGCCCACGCCTCTATTGTACAACTAAAAACATGCATATACTTATACATTAAATGTAAATAACACATAATATATATACTTATACATTAAATGTAAATAACACATAATATATATACTTATACATTAAATGTAAATAACACATAATATATATACTTATACATTAAATTTAAATAACACATAATATATATCCTACCTATTCTTAAAATGACCAAAAAAAGTATAAGAATGGGCACAAGTCCTTAATGAAAACAAGGATCAGAAGAATGGAAAGAAAGTGGATGGAAGTACAATATGAAAACTAAATGAGGAAAAAGCATTCTTTTTCAATTGTGTGCACTGGTGACCAAGTTCCCAGTGCACCAGTGCCAGATCTATCATTTATTTTATTTGACCTTAAGCGTGTCTCATGTTGTGCAGACCGGCAGTACAAGGTTCACAGACTGGCAGTACAAGGTTCACAGACTGGCAGTACAAGGTTCACAGACTGGCAGTACTAGGTTTACAGACTGGCTGTACAAGGTTCAAAGACTGGCAGTACAAGGCTCACAGACTGGCAGTACAAGTTTCACAGACTGGCAGTACAAGGTTCACAGACTGGCAGTACAAGGTTCACAGACAGGCAGTACAAGGTTCACAGACAGGCAGTGCAAGGTTCACAGACAGGCAGTACAAGATTCACAGACTGGCAGTACAAGGTTCACAGACTGGCAGTACAAGGTTCACAGACTGGCAGTACAAGGTTCACAGACAGGCAGTACAAGGTTCACAGACATGCCCAACATTGAGAAAAACTTCACTACAGAGCCTGCAACTCCCCCACTTCACTGTTTTTAAAACCTTTAACCTTACTTATGTCAGTCAAGCTGACCCTCACAAATAAAAAAAAGCCATTCATGCGTTACAAAAATTCCATCTGAAATAGCCCACCTCTGCCGTGACAGCATGAAGTAATCCACTGTAGGAGACATTAGCATTGAACCTGAACACAGCTTCATTGAAGTTCATTCCGCCTGGAGAAGACACATTAAAAAAAGGTTTTGATATTAAATAAGTCAATTCTGGCCACATCCAAAAAGATGTATGCTTTTCATTAAAAAAATATATTGATACTTATAAAAGTAAATGTTTGGTACGTGCAAGAAACCATTATGTTTAGTACATGCAAGAAACCATTATGGTTGGTATGTGCAAGAAACCATTGTTTGGTACATGCAAGAAACCATTATGTTTGGTATGTGCAAGAAACCATTATGTTTGGTACGTGCAAGAAACCATTATGTTTGGTACATGCAAGAAACCATTATGTTTGGTACATGCAAGAAACCATTATGTTTGGTACAAGCAAGAAACCATTATGTTTGGTACATGCAAGAAACCATTATGTTTGGTACATGCAAGAAACCATTATGTTTGGTACGTGCAAGAAACCATTATGTTTGGTACGTGCAAGAAACCATTATGTTTGGTACATGCAAGAAACCATTATGTTTGGTACGTGCAAGAAACCATTATGTTTGGTACATGCAAGAAACCATTATGTTTGGTACATGCAAGAAACCATTATGTTTGGTACGTGCAAGAAACCATTATGTTTGGTACGTGCAAGAAACCATTATGTTTGGTACGTGCAAGAAACCATTATGTTTGGTACGTGCAAGAAACCATTATGTTTGGTACGTGCAAGAAACCATTATGGTTGGTACGTGCAAGAAACCATTATGTTTGGTACGTGCAAGAAACCATTATGTTTGGTACGTGCAAGAAACCATTATGTTTGGTACGTGCAAGAAACCATTATGTTTGGTACGTGCAAGAAACCATTATGTTTGGTACGTGCAAGAAACCATTATGTTTGGTACGTGCAAGAAACCATTATGGTTGGTACGTGCAAGAAACCATTATGTTTGGTACGTGCAAGAAACCATTATGTTTGGTACGTGCAAGAAACCATTATGTTTGGTACGTGCAAGAAACCATTATGTTTGGTACGTGCAAGAAACCATTATGTTTGGTACGTGCAAGAAACCATTCTCCTTCTCAGGTTCAATAAACAATACAAAACTGACACCCTAAAATTATTTTAAGCCACTTAAATTGGTGGCCACCTCATTGGAAGCACAAAACAAATGGTGGGTTACACATTCCTTTTTTATTTTTACAATGGGAAAACTCATTTTAACTTTCAGATACTATGGAACATGAATCTCTAACAACTAACTTAAATTAGGAA
This sequence comes from Lymnaea stagnalis, assembly GCA_964033795.1. Classification (NCBI taxonomy): domain Eukaryota; kingdom Metazoa; phylum Mollusca; class Gastropoda; family Lymnaeidae; genus Lymnaea; species Lymnaea stagnalis. The sequence continues at coordinate 462,329 of CAXITT010000173.1, forward strand.
TAATCTAATAAAGGAATCCAACCTGATTTATAAGATGAAGAAATAAATTGAGTTTATTGGCAGCATGATTGGCGCAAGTGTTGAAACTAGTTTGTTATTGGAAGGATTTCCTTGGCAACAGCTCAAAGAAATGCAATAATAATGGACTGCTAGAGACAATGACCTGGCTCGAATGAAATTTTTACCTGGCAGCAGCTGTAATGACTTTAAGTGGGTGGCCTCTACCTCCTCATCAACTGGCACTGTGAAAGGTCCTTGAAAGAAAAACCAGTCAGAAGATGGGGGGGGAAATTGGGTTAGAGTCTTGTTATTGAGACTTAAAACAGTTTTTTTTTTATATGTGTAGCAGTATGGTTAAGCTTTAATAAATTTAATTAAAGGACAAATTTAGAATGCTGCCAGAGATAGAGATTTACTTCTAAACTAAGATCTTCCAATGTCCATTCAACACAAATAACATGAATCAATACAAATTGAAATGGAATTTTTATTCTAAATTCTCTACAATCACTGTTTTGTGTATAAATTGTCCTTTTCTAATTTGTTTCTATTACGTTCAGGAAAGTATTTGATAGCGAAAATGTGAGGAATTCATTATAGACCGATTACAGCCTGACAATGGCAAATGTGTAGTAACTGTCCGAGCCACTTGACATCTTACCTAACCGATACCCTCTCGGGGTGTTGTGCATCTTGACACACACATCTCTGTTCCCTGACGCCCTCACCCCATCCAAGACTGATGCAATGAGTGAGTCTCTGACAGAGAGAACCAAAACGTTGAATGTCAAAAAACCACCAAGAAGCAACTCTCCCTTTAGCTGTTATGGTTATCTTGTTAGCATCATGTTTAGTTGATAAAGTGAACATCAATAAAGAGCATCTTTCAATCAAATCAAACTAGACAAAGTATCCATAACTGAAGTGTCAAAATACTCTACCTCTTCATTTTATTGGGGATAGAATTTATGGGGCGGATCTATTGTGACTTAAAATATTCCTACACATGAAAAAAGTACCTGTCTGTAGATAGATATGTTCGAATCGTCCCTTTCACATACTCTACGCTGAACTTCTGTGGATTCTCCGCATCTCGATTGATTGCGAAAACCTAAAATACCAAACAACACCAAATATCAAATCATGTTGGTAAATCCAGGCCCAAGGAGACAGATGATAAACACATAGCTACATCAGTCCATTTTTGGCCAGTTTAACAATGAAATGCAGGAAGGAAACAATGGAACAGAAAAAAACAAAATCATTACAAAGAACAGGGCATAAAACTGAACAATTGAAAGGCTGGAAACATATTGGTTAATGAAGAGAATGATTCATTTTATAGGTACATGGCTTTTCCCTTAAGCTATGTAAATAGAATTTACATTATTAAAATTGAAATGTTCCAACATACATCCCTGTGGCACTACAGCCTATGTGGGACATTAGCCTATGTGGGACTTTGGCCTAACACCTCCCTGTGGTGCTACAGTCTACGTGGGACTTTGGCCTAACACCTCCCTGTGGTGCTACAGTGTATGTGGGACTTTGGACTAACACCTCCTTGTGGTGCTACAGTCAATGTGGGACTTTGGCCTAATACCTCCCTGTGGCACTACAGCCCATGTAGGACATTGGCCTAACACCTCTTTGTGGTGCTACAGTCTATGTGGGACTTTGGCCTAACACCTCCCTGTGGTGCTACAGCCTATGTAGGACATTGGCCTAACACCTCCCTGTGGTGCTACAGTCCATGTAGGACATTGGCCTAACACCTCCCTGTGGTGCTACAGTCTACGTGGGACTTTGGCCTAACACCTCCCTGTGGTGCTACAGTCTATGTGGGACTTTGGCCTAACACCTCCCTGTGGTGCTACAGTCTATGTGGGACTTCGGCCTAACACCTCCCTGTGGCACTACAGCCTATGTAGGACATTGGCCTAACACCTCCCTGTGGTGCTACAGTCTATGTAGGACATTGGCCTAACACCTCCCTGTGGTGCTACAATCCATGTAGGACATTGCCCTAACACCTCCCTGAGGTGCTACAGTCCATGTAGGACTTTGGCCTAACACCTCCCTGTGGCGCTACAGCATATGTAGGACTTTGGCCTAACACCTCCCTGTGGCACTACAGCATATGTAGGACTTTGGCCTAACACCTCCCTGTGGCGCTACAGCATATGTAGGGCATTGGCCTAAAACCCGTGGTGGACTAAAATCAGAACATACGGTCTTGTAGGAAGTGGAGGGATCCACAGAGGCTAGGGAACCTTACCCAAAAATTAAGGCAGCTACTGAGAGTGCTGTAAGGGGCAGCCCCCCACATGGTTGTGCGCAGGGCTAACAACCAAGCCATGTAAAAAAAATAATTGTTACGAAAGCCTATCAGCAGAATAAAATGTTCACACACTGATACACAACAGTTTGATGATTTATTCCAGTAGCGATTCAAAAGTCAAACTTACATCACACAAAGGTTTACACGTGCATATGTTATATGTGGCCGGATCTCGTTCCACCAGACAGGTTTCTGTCAGACAGAGGGTGCGGCGTACACTATCAGTGTGCCGTATGGAAACTTTCTGAACTGTAAATTCTGCATAAGATGTCACGGCCTCATCAGTGCTGCCATAGAAAACAGGGATTAAAATGAAATGCACCAACTTTATCCCATTTTTTTTTTTTTACATAAATCAAAAATGGCTAACTATAAATTTTAACAACTGAAATAATAAACCAATTGACAAGTTCTAGTGAAACCTGTTGATTGATCTCCAGCAGAAACAAGATCAGAAAATAAAACATTTGAAGCATTTATTCCCCTTGACACATTATTATAAGTGAAAAAATAATTTATTGAACATTCATGAATAAGAGTTTTTGAGTAACTCTGACCAAACATAATGATGAACTACAACCCTTTCAATAAGAGTTTTTGAGTAACTCTGACCAAACATAATGATGAACTACAACCCTCTCAATAAGAGTTTTTGAGTAACTCTGACCAAACATAATGATGAACTACAACCCTTTCAATAAGAGTTTTTGAGTAACTCTGACCAAACATAATGATGAACTACAACCCTTTCAATTTCAGAGGATGGCCAGAAATAAAGAGTGCTGGCTAAGACATGATGTCAGACCTGTATTTGCACAAACATAACTTATACAGAGACATGATGTCAGACTCTATTTGCCCAAACATAACTTATACAAAGACATGATGTCAGACCTGTATTTGCCCAAACGTTGGTTCTGAAACTGCTCTAGTGTCATTGTTTCTTTCCTGGTTCTTATGAAGACTCCGACATACGCTGCACCCGCTTCCGATATTGCCTTGCATAATTCATCTCTCTGCTCTAGCGCAAACAGGTGCTGAAGAGGAATGTCAACAACATTCAGTAACTTTGTAAATAGTTAAATGTAGTAAATTATTTTAATTTATAAATAATATATTTATTAATCATTATAGAGAGATTTTTTTTTTGGAATTTGGATTTCAAAAATGTGAAAATCTTGACAATGATCTTCCCACGCTAGATAACAGCCTGGATGTTTTAATGAGGAAGACTGTACATTAAAGAGGGTTTTTCCTGCATAGCAAAGTCATGACATTGTATAGAAGAAATGCCAATGTCAGATAGTTGTTTTAAATGATGGCTTGATGGAGGCTGTACATTCATACATGTAAAAGGAGCTAAAGCCTATTGCAGTGAGATTTCTCAAGTTTAAATTTGTATTTTTGTATTCAGGTTAGCTTAATTAATCTGATAGTTATTATTATACGTGCATAAATATATATATATATATATATATTTAAAAATGTTATGCCGTTTAAAAGAGATGCGAGCACATGAAAATAATTCCAACTTATCGACGTACTTGCACTTCATTAATAAAAGGAACACAAAAAAAATGATCTTGAAAGTAATCATCAAAGACAGCAACAAACGGAAAAAAAACAAGCATAGGTCAAGGATGGTTTCTATGGAATTTCTCACTTTGAAAGAATGGAAATATGAATGAAACAGCGTTTGCAGAAAATCAACTGTTAAAAGCAGTTGAACATCCCTTATTCAATATTATTGAGACCATCTTGAAAAAGAACCAAAAAATGTGTTTCACCCTTTAGAAATGGAACTTAACACTTAGATATTGTGTTTAAACAAGATGAATTATAAGGGATCATCAAATTAGCCAATTCAACAATGATATGAAATGGAACTTGGGCCCATAAATAAGCTCTAGTTTTGTTTCTAAAATATATTCAGTGTAGTACATGAGGCTCTTTTAAAGGCCAATTTTCCAGTGCTGAAAATAACTACAACAATTTTTGTTAAAGATTTTCAGGAACTATCATAGATAATATTTTATTAAGCTTCAGTTGCTGATAAAACTTATAATCAGGTCATAAACTGTAACTTCAGATATTAATGGGCTATAGTATCATTAAAAATGTTTAATCTGTGCATAATAATCTGGGATCTTGCAAAAATAGTGTAATATCAAGACAAGTTTTGCCCTTTCTTTTGTTTCAGTTAAATTTTTCCAGACATGATAATCAAGTTAATGGATGAATAGATTGTGTTTGATTAGCTGTTATACTCACCAGTCTGCTGAAACCTCCATAAATGATGGCCACACCCCCAGGATAATCTGACAACTGGAATCAAACAAAAGCAGAGGATTAACTTGCCACCCTGACTTAAAAAGGTGTACCTTGCTACCCTGACTTAAAATGGGGTACCTTGACCCCTGACTTAAAACGGGGTACCTTGCCCCCTGATTTAAAATGAGGTACATTGCCCCCCTGACTTAAAATGGGGTTACCTTGCCCCCTGATTTAAAATGGGTTACCTTGCCCCCCCTGATTTAAAATTGGGTACATTGCCCTCCTGACTTAAAAATGGGGTACCTTGCCCCCCTGACTTAATACATTTGGATTTATGTTTTAAAATACCCAAGTATAGAAATATCTTGAGGAAAGATTTTTTTGTTATACATTGAAACATCAAGCCATTACTTTAAGAACCCTTTCTACTTAGACACACTCAAAAACTTTATTTGATGGGAGACTTCTTTTGTTGCAACTTGAAATTTTTAGATGATTTATCTTCATTCATGAAAACCAAAATCGTATTTTGAATATCAAAATAATGCTGCTCTATAAAAATCAAACAAAAGTTTCGTCAAGGTTAAAGAAAGTATATTATTTTGATTCAAAATGCACTTTATTTAACACATATGTGCTAGAGAACACCAAAATGAAACACATATGTGTTGGAGAACACCAAAATGAAACACATATGTGTTAGAGAACAACAAAATGAAACACATATGTGTTAGAGAACACCAAAATGAAACACATACATGTTAGAGAACACCAAAATGAAACACATATGTGTTAGAGAACACCAAAATGAAACACATACATGTTAGAGAACACCAAAATGAAACACATACGTGTTAGAGAACACCAAAATGAAACACATACATGTTAGAGAACACCAAAATGAAACACATACGTGTTAGAGAACACCAAAATGAAACACATAATATGTGTTAGAGAACACCAAAATGAAACACATACGTGTTAGAGAACACCAAAATGAAACACATACATGTTAGAGAACACCAAAATGAAACACATACGTGTTAGAGAATACCAAAATGAAACACATACGTGTTAGAGAATACCAAAATGAAACACATACATGTTGCAGGCCTTCAATGTCCTTGTAATCATATGAACACAACTTTCTGTTGCTGGTGGGATCCACTTGATCCAGAGATCCTTGGTTGACCTCTAGAATCACCGGCACTCTGTTCTCTGACCAGTGGTGTTTGAAACAGTTGAACCGACGTGCATGGAAATTGTTGGGATCTGCAAACTGGTCTCTGAATCGCTGTTAAAGAAAAAATTACAATATTTGTTCTTCCTCTAAAATGTATATAAATTCTAAATACAGACTGTACAACAAGGTACACAACAAAACAAACTAAATTTTCTCATAGGGTTGTAAGTTGCATTAGGTTTAAGTTGATGCTTATAAGGTTGTAGGTTGTATTAGGTTTAAGGTGATGCTTATAAGGTTGTAGGTTGTATTAGGTTTAGGGTGATGCTTATAGGGTTGTAGGTTGTATTAAATTTAGGGAGATGCTCATAGGGCTGTAGGTTGTATTAGGTTTGGGGTGATGCTTATAAGGTTGTAGGTTGTATTAGGTTTAGGGCGTTACTCATAGAGTTGCAGGTTGTAATAGGTTTAGGGCGTTACTCATAAGGCTGTAGGTGGTAATAGGTTTAAAGTTTGCCAGCAGGATGGTCATTAACTTTATAAAAAGAATATTTTAATAGTCACTTTTAAAATGTAAATGGTCTCACCAAGGCCTCCGTCAAAAGATCAGCTCGATGGTCAGTAGAGAACTTCATTGAGTCTGTTTTCTTGGCCCCTTTCTTCATAGAGATGATGAACTCTTGGTTGTTGGCTGCCTTGGTGTTGGGTACAATACTGATGAACTCATTATACGCCCACTTGGAACAACAGAAAGAAACTTAGAAGAAATATTTCAATGACTGCTATCACGTAAAACTCACTTTGAGGTGAAAGACCAAAAATGGGGAAATAGACAAATATTTTGTACAATTAAACTACCAGATTAAAATATAATTAACTGTTATTTAACATTTCTTCAAATGTCTAATGGAGATAAAGCAAATTCAATCATTTAAAATAAATGTTGTAAGCATTTTAACTTTTTAATTTTTTTCTAACAAATCTAATATGTATTCACTAGCTAGACATTATTCTTTTTTTCAGGAATAAAGTATCTTGATACGTTTTCAATGTTTACAGTTGCAGGGCTCTGTACAGTTCTTGACATTAAAATCATGACAATTACAGTACACAAAATGAGTGAGTTAAAACTTAAACAAAAAATAATACCTGATTGGTGACTTCAAATGTAGCAGGATTATATGTTGTGATTCCATGGGTCCCAACAGAAAATATCCTCTTATATCTGAACAGAAAAAAAACAATTCTAATGGTGGATATAAGCTATTACTTTACATTGAAAAAATTATTGTCTCGCAATTTTACCAGCAATAACCGAGTTATTTTTATATAGTTTTTAATAATTGTAAAGCGCTTAGAGCTTTAAGGTAAGCGCTATATAAAAAAATGCCTAAATAAATAAATATAGTTATGAATATATGCCTAAGTAAAACAGTGCCATACTTTAATCTGGTTTTTTCCATTATGTAAGAATATTTTTAACATATATTTATTTTCAACTTTACCCCACAATTACTGATTTAGCCTTATAATGATAAGATAAAACACTTTAAAGAATAATGTATAGAAAAGAGCAATATTGAGTTATGTTAAACTCAAATTTAACAATACTGAGTTATGTTAAACTCAAATTTAACTCCTAGACACAACATGTTCACATACTTTCCTTTCCAGGAATGCTTTGTGATGAAGTAGCAGGACACATCTTTGTTATCTTTGAGAGTAGCCATTATTCCTGTCAAATTTAATGAAAAGATTGCTTTGTTATTTATTTATTTTAAAAAGGAAGAAAACAGTGGACATGGTATTTTCACATTTTAAATAAATGTTATTGAGCATTTTAATAAATATAACCTAATAATACTTATTTGTCAAAATAGAAAAGAAATGATTCAATTTCATTTAAACACTTGAGTGCTCCTTCAACATCAATGAGATATCCATGTTTTTTTGTTTACAAACAATCCAATAGGATTTTGCAACACGCTACTTTTTTGTGTGTGGCCAAAACTTGTATTCTGACTTATTGAGACATAATTAATATTTAATATTGTAAACTGTTCAACAGATGTTAAGTGACTTATCCAAATCGAAAATGATTATCATGTTGACATATTTTACCATCAAATGTGTAATCCTAGTCAAAACAGGTGCTAAGATAAATTTGACTGGTTTACTTAAAGAAATCTACTGACCAATACACATTTCTCTCTTCCAGGGTTATGGATCATTAAATGTGCACTGCTTCTATCAGTCAATGACTGGTTTACTTAAAGAAATCTACTGAACCAAAACACATTTCTCTCTTGCAGGGTTATGGATCATTAAATGTGCACTGCATCTATCAGTCAAATGGAAACACCCAGGTTTTTTTTTCTCTTTCAAACATTTTTTTCTGCCTTTAATTTTATTTCGAATATTTTAAAAATCATTTACCCAAACTTTAAAAGGCTGTGATGATTTTTGACAAATTTCCCAAACTTTACAGGCCATGTAAATTTGTTATTTTCCCCCTCAAACCTTCAAAGACCATGTGAACTTGATGATAATAAAAATAGTTGCTATATGATACGTTTCACAATGTCCAACTAAATTAACACTAAACACAATGTTTTTATGTAGGCTAGTCAGGAAAACTATGTTATGCGCCGCACAAAGAAAAGATATTCATTTATGTGCACCGATAAAAACTTTTTTCAATGTTTTGAAATTGAGCGGGGATGCAGCGCTGCACAAAGGTTTAGAATCCTTGCCTTAGAACGGTTACTATATGTCAACAATTTTTCACTCCATCCCACTTCCTATGGTAGCCCTAAATCTATAATTCCTTGACTCCCATTTCCTCATAACGACATAAATTCTCATGACTTTCAATGTCACTACATCCTGCTTCTCTTCCTCCATGGCAGCCTTCAACTTGAATAGACGTCATTTTACGTTTAAATTACAATTGTTATAAAAAAGAATATTAAAATGTCTGTTATTTAGTATTATTTAGTTAATGCAACAATAACATGGACTGCACATCCACATTTTGAGACCTGATTCTGCAATAAATCTTGTTTTAAGGATTATTTTATACAGCTTTTATTTTCTGTTTATTAAAAGTTCTAATTTTAAAAGTAATGTTAACACTATTTTGTAAATATTTATTTTTTATCTTTAATTTTTATTAAATAACTACGACATGGATTTTCTGTTTACCAAGTCTAGCATCCATATATATATATTATTTATCATGAACTTTCAAATTTTGCACATGACTAATTATTAAATCTTTCCCTGAATAATGATTTAAAAGTTTTGCACACGCTATTTCTTGTGAATGAAACTATGAGAATAATACTAGACTATAGTTGTATATCACATCCAAGTGACTGTAAAAGGTTGTCCTTGGCAACATTTTACACAAAGCAAATTATGATCTTTGGAATCTACTGAGTTTTTAAACCTCAAATTAAAATATTCTTGTTTAAATGCATTCTAAGTTCCCTCAAAAACACAAGTTATCCAAACATTTTGATCTGAATGGTGGTAATTATTGAATATTTCATAAGTATCAGCATCTTCCGCCATTAAAAAAGGGGCGTAGTCCCATCCAAGCAAAATTGGGTTGAGTAACCTAGATAATATATTGCTTAAACGTGGACCATGGCGTCTCTCTTAGAAAACATATTGCTATGAATATGAAAATTGTTACACGGGTAAATCAATATATAATATATACCCGATAGATAAAATACCCATGATAAGGGAATATATATATTTAAATTCTACTTATTAATATTAATGATGACAGTTGCCTTATATTTACCAAGGATTTCCTGATTGTAAATGAAAATGAAATTTATTGAAATCGATTAAAATGTAGGCCAAGATGTCCTCTAAAGTGAAAGAACAGAAAAGAAACACAATTGTGGGATATATAGGCCAATTCTTTTATGAATGAAATAACACCAACATCAAAAAATAAAAACTCGTATTTTCGTGCGGTGCCCCGTTTTCCATACATATTTTTAGTATTCTCCTACTACTACTATTTACTAACTAAGATTTTTAGGGTATAACTCCACTTCTACAAAAGATAGAAAGATGAAACTGGTGTTGTTTTAAAGCTTATAGCTAGCCCTTTAAAATGATGTATAATTCATGGCAATCGGACAATATTTAAATTTTGTGTCACAGTACCTACTATAGGCCTACCCACTTTCATCACAGATATAGTTTGCTTTGTCTACTTTCTCCTTAGTTACAACATTTTAAACGTAAAAATATTTTAAAGAGCAACACATATCACCTACGATTACTGATAAGAACTAAATACACATGTGTCAAGTAATCGGACGTTAATTATAAAAAGGGGGCGTGTCATGTGATGTTGACACTATGCTACACTTTAGTTAATAATACAATAAAAATAGTTGAAGTCAAACCTCGCCAATACGGGTTGTCCAAGACCACACTGTTTTACCTATTTTTTATTTATTTTATTCAGTTTAAACATCGTACTCCAACAAGTATTCAATGCCAAGGTGGCTAATAAAGGCTAGAAATGTTTTATATATCTAGATTTAATTCCAAGTAACTTCCATTTTCCAGGAGGCCGCCATGTTATTTTGTTGAAAACTTCCGCTAAAGCTGACGATCGTTTCTTCTCGTCTGATTTACGAGAGCTGATTATGTTGGTAAAACCATTTTAGGACCTTTTAACATAATAATGATATGATATACAAGAATCGAACCAATAAAATAAATGCCCCATTTTGTCAAACTATTGACATTTGTGTAACTTTAAAAAGAAAATTTATCGTTTTGAAATGTTTGCTAGGCCTAATATAATAATATAAAACAAATAAATCAATTTGGTCTCTTAGTTGACAACAAAAATGTGACTCTGCCGTTTTTTCCCTTGTGGTCTTCAAATACATAATACATGCATCAATTAAAATTATATTATAATTCATAAACAAACACAACAACAAAACCAATCAAATTTTAATATAAGAGCATGATTTTATTGAAATTTTCACAAATGATTTCTTTAATAAAACTGAATTGTATAAAGCCAATGTTTTCATTGCAAAAATGTCATACTGAAGTCTAAGGGAGGGGAGAGTATTATTGGTATGCATGTTTGAAGCAGCAGTTTCTTCCCATAACGATCATAACCAGAAGTGTTTTAGTCTAAGCAGTGGTGTAGGGATTGGCGGAGGTAGGGATTGGGGGAGGGAGGGGGGTGTCCTGGTGGCACTTTTTTTCCCTCGGTATGAGGTGGGCGACATTTTGAGTAAAATCAAACGAATAGAAAAGGATTAAGGTAGGGTGACCAAACGGACGTTCCGTAAAAACGTGATTGTCCCGTTTTTTCACGATCGTACCAGGTGTCCCGAAAAAGTCTCTTGGGGACGCATTAATTCATTAATGTCCCGTTTCTAAAACCAAACACATTTTCAAATCACTAAAAACTTCCCAATTTATAATAAAACTTTAAGTAATATTTTGGCTAGATGTGCAGACACGCGTCAATTAAATCTTATATTGTTAAAAGACTAAAAATTATATGACTATTTACACTTAATTTATTATTATTTTTTTTTGTTTATAATGTAACAATCAGTAATTTTTTAGATTAAATTTTAATAGAGAAAACATTATAGTTGACATCAACTAATCTGACCCCCCCCCTCCCTCTCCCTTGTCAACAACTGTCAAACATTTCCAAACCCTCCCCCCCCCCTTATTTTGTTGACATAATTAATGGAAGCCACCTTACAGGAACTCTGAAAAAATGGCTTAATTATTAACAGGGTATTTAGTCTAAACTCTAGTATATAACATATATATATATATATATATATA
>CAXITT010000173.1:478300-548446 GCA_964033795.1 Lymnaea stagnalis
TACTCAAAATGCCATAACTTTTTTATATGTAAAGTTAAAGTCTTCATATTTTCAGGACAGTTTTATTAGGTATTGGGCTTTTATAACAAGCTATTTCCATATTAATATTTTGACTCATGTATTAATGCCCTGGATTTGACGAACAGAGGTTATGTAAATTTCATTAAAAGCATAGCGCCCGTTCTCAATACTCAAAATGCCATAACTATTTTCCCTGTAAAGTTAAAGCCTTCAAATTGTCAGAATAACTTAAGTAGGTATTGGGCTTGTATAATTAGGCATTTTCATATTAATATTTTGACTAATGTATTAATGCGCGGGATTTGAACAACAGCAGGTAAGTAAATTTCATTACAGATGGAGCGCCCGTTCTCAATACTCAAAATGCCGTAACTATTTTACCTAGATCCAACAATAATTTTTCACCAGTCTAGATCTAATGCATTATATGATTATTCGCAGATTTCGGTCTGCCGATAACGCTAAACATTATTCACAGAGCTGTGTGGATAACGCTCGCCGTTATTCACAGATTTCGGTCTGCCGATAACGCTAAACGTTATTCACAGAGCTGTGTGAATAACGCTTCCCTTTAGTTTAGGTTTAGTGACAACCAAGATGGCGGCCATGTGGCGACATCTCTCCAAATTTACCACAAATTGTACCATTTTATAAATTAAAATAGTAGAAATTAATAAGCTAATAACTCTACTAAATGACCGCATGCCACTAGGGGAGATAACAAACAAGCAAAAAAATTACGACGACCACAACATAAGGGATGTTGGAAGGAAACTTTGGCACGAAATAGCAGAACTCAATACTTCAAGTGAGTGAGCCTATGATTTTATTGTTTGTTTAAAATTTAGATCTAGTTAAATCAATTTTAATAAATCATTGTGTTGAACAATTATTCAATGTGAAGTTTTAATAATTATTAAGAATAATAGGACTACTAGTTGTGACTAAGTTTAGTAGTAATATTAATATTATTACTTATTACATAATAATACCGGTATTAATAATATAGGCTATTGGTCAAGTCGAGTATTGGATTTCTAGTTTCAGTTTGACCTGAGTTTGATTACCGGGACCGGTATTTGAAATTCTACTGCCTTAAAGAAAAATGTAGACAATTATTTGACCTCAGTTTTAAGACTAATGAGATAATATTATTAATACTATAATAGTAAAGGCAAAAGATTGTTGAGTAATATTTTTTTGTTGAAATTCATATAAATGAAGATAAACAACTCTTTACACTATTTTTAGAAATTAATTAAATTCAACAATTAATTATTATTATTATTCCAATAAAAAGTACTTACTCAATTTATTATTAAATTATATTGAAATTAAGTAGAATGTTTTAAAAATATTTATATATACCATAAAATGAATGTCTGTATGTATCTTTGTATGTCTCGTATGCGCGTATATAAATAATGTAGGTTGGTAGGCTACCAAATACAGTACACTATAGTAAATAATAAATTCTACACTGATTATATCTAAGTTAAGTACTAAACTACTACTAATAAAAAACATGACTTCCATTCACAAAAATACATAGTCTATAACCGGGTAATTTAAATTGGAAAGACCTGGCTTACATATAATGATTTAATGAAATCAAGATTTTCTTTTATCATATTGATATAGTGTAAATATACAAGTTATGATTTTTAGTTTTTAATTCTAAAATTGATTGAATATTATTAATCTACCTACAGTGTACGAATACCAGTACAGTCTCTACCCTTATAGAACACTACCCTAATAGAATATTTTGTTTGTAGGCCTATGAACTTTTTAGATACCATATTTAAGTAAGAAAAATCAACAACATTAGAATAGAATACACTGAAGAAAAACAATTTTGAACTAAATAAAACACAGGAATCGTGAAGCAATATTTTTTTCTCTAAAATTTCACTGTACACAAGCAACGTCTCTGTACATGAGACGGGTCTCAGTAAATTACAGTGTTATAAAAGTTGTAGAAATCCAGCCATTTTTATACAGCATTTATATAAAAATGACTTAACTATTAAAATTATAATAAAAAAGCTATTGCCAATAATTTTGTTTGCAGAAATAGATTTATTGCTGTTAAAATAATTTACCATAACTATTAAAAACATTTTGTAAAAAGTGCTGAGGCCGATATATTTTAATTTTAACATTTAAATATGCCTACTGGTACTTAAATTTTATATTATGTTAAAATGAGTGAAATTAAATTAACAGAAAGCTTTACTATAGGTACAATTAAATGATGAACATTACAATGTTATTTTGTTCAAATTAAAAATATTTTTATAATTATTCAAAACATTTATACTAATTCAGGACGCCTATCATTATTTAAAACATATTTAATAACTTATCATTGTTTAAGTTCATTTACATTAGTTTTCTGACCATTTGAAAAGATAAAATTAAAACACTTAAATTTATTAAAATGTAGGTAAAAATAATTTAGAAATTTGGTAAAAGCAAAAATATTCTACATGACTATTTAATGATAAAGCATAACTGTATTTTTATGGCTATTTTGAATTGTATTAGTTAACTATTATTATGAACATCATTTTCTTTTATCTGACACAGTAATGGTTAAAAAATTTTAAACATTGCAAATTTACAACATTCAAATAATTTAATGAAAAGAGCAGTCAGTGAAGATGTGCAATCTTATGATTCATTATTGTGATACAAAAATATACATAGCATACATATATCATCTAATTTCTAATGATAATTTAGATGTCAAATCTGTACTAGTGAAATTAATTCGAGCACATTGTTGTTCGTCCGTCGAGGATCGACGATGACCATCGAGTCATCTGGTGACTGATGACTTGCACGGGTGACTTTTGTTTAAAGTGAGGAAGAGTTGCGCAGCGTCAACCTAACTCTCTCGTCCGAGCCCACCATATCTAGTGGCAGGACTCTACGTCAAGACGACCAGGGATGGGTACGGTTGCAAGAATGGACATTGTATGCGCCTTACGGGACTCCAACTCCGGGTTTGAATTCAGAGTTTCCTTCTCTTAGATGAGTTGCCGACCAAGGTTAACGAGTCTCATCCACCCGGGCACAACAACTCCAAGCACATTATTGATGGTTCTAAATCATCGAGGAAATTGCCTCCACGTTGGGACCAAGAAGAGAAGTGTGCTCATCAGCCAAGATGACAAAGCCAGAGTTCCTATTGATTGGACTGACAGCGGCTTCACATTTAATGCATTTTGAATACTGTTTTAATTTGCCCGACCATGACTGGTTTGTGGTGGCAAGGCATTAACTCATTCCGACAGTTTATGCTGCCATAAGAATCTAGGTAAAACTGAAGCTGTACCTTATCAGGTCCAACATACATAGCCATTCCTCATCATCAGCTTTATACTCATGGACTAAAACTATGCAAAGCTGCTCCAGTTGAAAGAATTTGACATCATCACAAAGGATGAAAGCAATACGATAATCAAACCGGTTCTTATCATGTCTGTGGATGGTGGAGCGGATGAAAATCTGAGAAATCAAAAAGTCATTGATGTGGCAAATTAATCATTTTCTGAAACTTGATGCTATGTTTGTTGTGTGTGACAACAAATGCGCCTGGTAGGAGTGCATTTAATAAGAGTAGGACGACGGATGACTCCACTGAGTAGAGAGAACTGTCAGGCCTAATTTTACAACATGAGCATTTTGGTAGCCACTTTGACTCACAAGGTCCAACAACTCATGAAGAATTGGAAAATATTATTATTTTTTCATTGTAAGAATTGTGGATGCAAGTAACAATTATTTCAGCAGTGGCTGAATGAATATTTTGTGCCTGAATTATCTGAACTTGTGGGAAGAATATTTACTAGGATTGGTTTACTAATCATGGAAGAGCAAGTCAATACTTTTTACAAAGTGTGAAATGTCATGAGAACTGTTGGCAGCCGATTCAGATCCTATTTTGAAATTGTGTCTGATAGATTCATTTCCCCACCAAACCCAGTCTTTCAAACTAGTGAAGGCGCCAGATGCTTCTGGGAGTGACATGCACAGATTTCCATCTTTTTTCTGAGAAAAGCTCCTAAGAAGCAAGAATCTTCCAGTGAATGGAGGTAAACATCAAATTTGACAGAATGAGAAACACAAGGCGTCAAAGGGATAGCTCACCCTTGAGGCTTTTTTTGGACATGTATTTGTTTCCTACCATGCAACAACTTTCATCTTCGTCTTCACTCGAACTGGTAGCTTTCCTTTTCCTGTTTTTCCCAGAATTTTTGTCATCACTTGAGCGATCTCTCTTCATGCATTTCTCCTCCTGTCTTGTTCTGTCACTCTTGTTATTGAAGATCTTTGGTGATTCTTCTCTTCTTTTATTTCTTGAATTGAAATCTTCCTCGGTTTTGATACTTCTATCTACTTTAACACTGTCACGCTTTCTCCTACATTCTTGACTCCTTTTACCTCCTCTCCCCACCTCACCTCTTTTATTTCTATCAAAGTCTTCCTCTGTCCTCCTACCATCTTGTCTTCTTTTACCTCCTCTTTCAAATCTTTTTTTCTTCTTTTTTGACCGAATGTCAGATTCAGACCCGGATGAGGAACTTTCTGACTCTAAATAAAAATAAAAGCAAAGATTTAAAAAAAATGAAAAGTAAGAGAATAAAATAACACTGACCTTTTGTTTAACTAAAATTTTTAAAACTTTTCAAATGGAATAAAGCAGCTTAAATAACAAAGACATAATGACCTGTCAGTATAAAATATAAAAACATTGTACTTTGTGTTGAGACATTTTTTAGTTCATACAGCAACAATCTCAACTGAACCACCACTTAGTTTAAAAGTTAATCTAACATAATTGTGATTTATTATTATTAACTTAAATCTCAATTATTATTAACTTAAATCTCAAATCTTAAAAAAAAAAAAAATAATAATGTTAAGAATATTTAACCTGAGGAGTCCGAGCTCTGAGATGACCCTGATGATGAACTTTTCTCTGCTTCATTTTTCTGTTGCTGAATAATCTTAGTGGCAACTTTCAAGTGTTCTCTCAGATCATCTCTACAAATTGGATTTTAAAAAATTATTAATCATCAATGAATTTAATTCATGACTGTTGTCTGCAAGCAATTATTAAATAGAGGAAAATGTACTTCTCAGATCATCTCTACAAATTTTATTTTAAAATTTATTAATTATCAATAAATGTAATTCAAGGCTTTTGTCCACAAGCAAGTAATTGAATACAGGAAAATGTACTTGAATATTTTAAATTATTCTGACAGGTTGAAATAATGAATCCATACTCCACACTTAAGTCAACTTACGTTAATCCTCCAAGACCAACGGTGGTGAAGAAGTTGATAGAGAACCTGGTGTTCTTTGGGTTGTCTCTTGGCATTACTCCAGCAAAGAATGGAGACAGGGTCCTGTGGTAATGAGACACAATGACAATTAAATCTATCACTCATTTATTCTCATACATTTGTCAACATGTGGTAGTGTCTAACTCTTTCTTTTAGTACAGTAACTTTGATATGTGTCATTTCAAAGTATAGGTATTCTGAAAGTAATTGGTATGAATGTTGGAAATCTGTGAGCTCTGTTAAATGAATATGACCTTGAACTTCCAAACGGGAGTGCAATATTGCTACTGTTTATCTTTCGTCATCTCACACCCACACAGACAGTTGGGTCTTTTTAAATCCTTTATATCAACTTCACTTTTATTACAGCTGGCTGGCAAAATCTTTGAACAGCTTATTGACCCACTTCCTGTCAAGCTATTGATCTGAAACTTGGCACATTGTTTAACCCTCTCACCCTTAGGCCAAAGCTGAGCCACAAACAGCCTTTCCTTGAGAAAAGGGGCTTAATTCAGCAAAAAAAACAAAAAAAAACTACGAAAGCAATTAAAGTCAAACTTTGGAAATTAAATTAAGAATACATAAAATTTCTTATAAAAAAGACTAAAAGAAACAATGAAAGAAATGTTTAATTTTGACTAGAAGTGCTGGCGACAGAAGTTGGCATCAAGTTTGCTTGGAATGTTGAGAAACATTCTCCTTTACAAAGTCTAACTTGGCACAAATGACACCCATAAACAGTCTCATGTTCCCTCTTTCTTTTTCCAAACTGTTTATTGATTGAACAAAAATGGCAAGCACGTTTGTTCCCAACCATCCGTAACAGCCGGTGCTCAAGCAAATCAGCAGTCCTTACTCCTTGAGAAGCTGGTTGACTTGTTGGTTTTCTCCTCCGGCTGATGTTGCCTTTCAGCAAAGATGAGCTAAGGCTTAAGCAAAACTCCTTATGGGAAAGCGTGTTTTATTTTTGGATGTAGTCTGTGAGAATTGGAGTACAGGATCCAACTATTGACAATCACAATCTGAAGGAGAAATCAAAATATGTATCTCCACCACTTGACAGATTTTCTTCCTACTGGATAGTAGGAACACAATTTGTCCACACCCCCCATGGATTTGTTGTACACATCCACAACAGTAGGAATTGTCACTTCATACCGACTTCCTTGGGCACGAAGTGAAACTGTGGACGTCCCTGGAGCAGTGTTAGTGCTTAGCAGCGTAACACATCTTTTGTCCTTCCAGACTGTGGTCACAAGATTCCCCATTTTGCCTGACTTGAATGTCTCCTTTCTTCATTTTTTTAATTTTGACACTTTAAATTCTGATGGCCATCCTTTTCTATAGGGCCTTAGTGTTGAGCAACAATAAGTATCCTTTGCCAACAGATCCTAAGCTAATTGAATCGACGAGAAATAAATAAAGAAAAATTGAAGATAATTATATAAAAATCTTTCCCCCAGCTTTGAAACAACATAATGTCCACTTCCGTGAGGCATGTCATCTTTCACCTTTCCAGCATATAATATTGAAATCAAGAAGAAACCCTGTAGATGAATCTGCAGCACACCAAACCTTAATGCCCCAGGGGGTTAGGTTTCCCTTTGATATACTGTTTAAATGCTGGTCTCCCACTACAGGCTATCATTGCCTCATTGAAACGTATGTTCTTGCCTGCTGTAAAACAGGAGGCTGAATTAGCTTTTATGAGTTCTACAAGTTGTCTAACTTTATGTAGGGGGGGTCACCATGACCCTCAAAGTCAGCGTCAGTCACCATGACCGTCAAAGTCAGCGTCACCATGACCGTCAAAGTCAGTGTCACCATTGTCAAGGTCATGAAATCATGAGGTAGTGTGTGTGTGTGTTGATTTGAGGACGAATGCGGATTGTGAACTAATTTCATGTCACGGGCGAATGATAGTGGAGTGAACGAGGCATGAGATGCAGGGGTAGAAAAGGGGAGACAACTGTTTGAGTAGGGGGGATTACGTTCACAGAGGTTAGACGAGAGATAGGACTCGCGACAGCGAGACGTATTTTTGGGAGATAGTGGATTTTGTCAGGATATGTTTGCTGATTGGAATATTGCCATATAATTCGGATTCATGTTCACTTAACTGTGAGACGCATTAATCTAGTAATGCTGTCATCAAATAAATGACTTATGCACCTTGAAGCGTATTGTTTGTTGAATCAACCTAGTCCGTTGTGTGTGACAAGATTTACAAGACATTGAAACAAAAGCGAGAATCATAAACAATGAGTCAAATATTCAACCACTAGAATATTTGACAACCATGACCGTCAAAGTCAGTGTCACCATGACCGTCAAAGTCAGCGTCACCATGACCGTCAAAGTCAGCGTCACCATGACCGTCAAAGTCAGTGTCACCATGACCGTCAAAGTCAGCGTCACCATGACCGTCAAAGTCAGTGTCACCATGACCGTCAAAGTCAGTGTCACCATGACCGTCAAAGTCAGCGCGTCACCATGACACCGTCAAAGTCAGCGTCACCATGACCGTCAAAGTCAGTGTCACCATGACCGTCAAAGTCAGTGTCGTCACCATGACACCGACACCATGACCGTCAAAGTCAGCGTCACCATGACCGTCAAAGTCAGTGTCACCATGACCGTCAAAGTCAGTGTCGTCACCATGACACCGTCAAAGTCAGTGTCATCACCATGACCGTCAAAGTCAGTGTCGTCACCATGACCGTCAAAGTCAGTGTCGTCACCATGACCGTCAAAGTCAGCGTCGTCACCATGACAATAAACAAGGCTCAAGAGAGCAATGTTCCCTCTAAAGTTTGTTGGTTCGTGTGCACAATTTTACAGCATCAATTTTTTGTTGTTGGAACATTTGCTCTAGAGCAATCTTTTTTAAAAGTGGTCAGATTGTAGAAAGTAATCTTTATTTAGTAATCTTTATTTAGTAATCTTTATTTTCTTAAAATCCCAACTGATTAAGTAGTGATAGCATGGTGATTCTGCAGCCACGGGGGTTGGGCCGAACACAAAATTTAAGAAATTTTTTCATTAGAAAGCTATACCGGGTATTGGAAAAGCATTTCCTTCAAACTACGACAGTGAGCACATCAAGTAGTCATTCCCTCCCGGACACTTTGGGAATATACCTTCTCTCAACTTTGTCAATTTAAGATGCAGAGTCATGCAGGGGTAATAAGTCCTAATAAATTTAACACAAACAAACAAAAACGTTTGAGAGCTGGTTTTATGACCTAACGCAGATGTCTAGATCCGCCCCTTCCCTCCAGACTCTAAGCTAGTGCCCCCAAAAGTAATATTCGCCTCATATTTTCAATTTTTATTCATTTAATTATGTAATTCATGCATATCATTTTTTTGTCTATATTTCAATTTAATTTAAACGTTGAAGTCAGTGTGGCCATTAATTACGTTGAAGTCAGTGTGGCCATTAATTACGTTGAAGTCAGTGTGGCCATTAATTACGTTGAAGTCAGTGTGGCCATTAATTACGTTGTGAAGTCAGTGTGGCCATTAATTACGTTGAAGTCAGTGTGACCATTAATTACTGTAACGCATGCTAATCTATTGAAGCTATAACATGGTTAACTCTTGCTATTGTGCTGGATCATGGATGCCTGCCGCTATCACTTGAATTGTGATCAAACTCTCTCATTCAATAAGTAATAATAATGTCCAATGAATAAATTTACACAGTAATTTATTACATTTTATAACCACATCAATAGGAGGATATCCTGTAGTACAGTATGCTAATGAAGTAAGTCTAAGTTATTATCTCTCTTGTATATTATTAATTATATATAGTCAATGAAAGGTAATGGCTGAATGTACAAATGATCATAATAATTCTGATCAAGTCTCAGAATTATTCAATATTCATAGTAGACATGAGTGATTATCATATTATCAAAATCAAACTTATTGTTTGGTAAAAAAAAATTGTCTTAAGTAAATATGTATGACAAATGTTACAATATATAACATATCATTCATTGCTCAAATAACACATTTAATCAATGGAAAAATGATTTCAAAATGTTCATCGACAAGGTAAAATGATTCCTCTAACTTTGTTATTAATCTTTATTAATGTTTCATGAATATTAATACACATCTTAAAATGTTTACAGTCTTTGCAACCTTGAAAAAATAACTTATGAATGTATCATAAGATCAAATAATTCATATTTTATTATTCAGTTACTGTAATCTTTATGGTTGAAAAATAAGAATGTTTGACTGATGTATTTTCAGTTCAGTGTCTTTGTGTCTTTATAATCAATGTGTCTGGATAGGAAGTCTGCAACTATGTTATCTTTGCCTTTTATTTTCCTTATCTCATATTGGTAGCTAAGAAAATTAAAGACCATTTGTTGATTTTGTTATTTGCTAGTCTCTTTCTGTTTAGTGCCATTAATGGTTTGTGATCTGTTAAGAGAATAAATGACCTAATAGATATTTCTGTCATTTTGTTAGTGTGCCCACACATCTGCTAGGCATTCTTCTTCAATAGTGGAATAGTTTGGAATGGATATTTCAGTTTGGCTTAAGGATCTACTCAAATATGTAATTGGTCCGAGTTTATTGTTAAATTCTTGCATGAGGCAAGCTCCTAATCCATTGTTTGAAGCATCTGTTACTAATGTGAAAAGTTGTTTAAAGTTGGGTGATAATAGTATTTTATCCCTTTGAAAGATTTCTTTAATTGTTCTTAATGCATTCTCACAATCATCTTAATGCATTCTCACAATCATCTTAATGCATTCTCACAATCATCTTAAGGCATTCTCACAATCATCTTAATGCATTCTCACAATCATCTATTTGTTTCTTCTTGTTTTTGTTAATTAACTTTCCTCAAAGGTTTTATGTCAGAAAATTTAGGTACAAATGTGCTATAGAAATTGCATGGACCTAATGTTGGCATCCGTCCGCCACAATGTGACGGTGTGGGCTTCAAGGGACGAAATCCACAAGGCCTGGGATTATTCTTCAAGGATTATCAGCTGGTTCCCAACAGCAAATCGCCTCTCTCCACGCCGCTGGATAACCCAAGGGAACATCATGTGGAGGATGATACAGCTTGGCACCGGTGACATCCCAGGAGTTGTCGGAATGTTTCATTGTACCAATGTTATCTGCCTTTCGGGACTCCATCTCCGGTTTTGATATCAGAGTTTCCTCTTAGATGAGTTGCCATTCAAGGTTAAGGAGTCCCATCCACCCAGGGTGCTGGTGATGTTTGGGGCTTAACTGGGCTTTGGTTAGAATTGAACCCCAGACCACCAACTTGAGATTTGCTCAGTTTAGATCACTCGGCCACCCAGCACCCCTATAGACCTAATAGGGCTTTGACATCTTTTTTATTATGTGGTGTTTTTATGTTCAGTATGTGATCATGGTACAAGGTCTCAATAAAGTTGAACAAGTTCTAATGTCTCTAACAATATTTTAGTCTCGAATCTGTCTATCAATCATTGTCAAATTTTAAATGGCAAAGATGGTATGGCATTAAAGTATCAAATGTATATTCTTAACAAAAAGATGCAAAAAATAGAAATGACAAATTTTCTCAAAATTTCCTACTGACTGCGTATGCGACATGGAATCTTAAATTAATGATTAATAATCATTGCGAAAACAAATCTAACAACATTTAATCCCGAATCACAAAATTTACAGTTGGTATAAAATCTTATTTTCCATTTTCAAAATTACACTAAAATACCGTATTTTACGGCGTATAAAGACGACTTTTTAACCCATGAAAATCTTTTCAAAAGTCGGGGTCGTCATATACGCCGGGGGTCGTCTTATGAGCTGGTGTGCAGCCCAAGCCATAGATTTTAACAGGAAAAATAGGGGGTCGTCTTATACGCCAGAAAATACGGTACATGTTTTACAAATAAATTTGTTACACAATCCTGTTATAAAATAGTTGAGCATGACAATAATTCAATGTGAAATAATTTGTCGCTGCATGACATTCTTTATTGGCAATATTATATATCTATGAGAACTTGACAGATGGTAAATTGCAAAAAATCTATAATTAGTACTAGTTATCATTTAATACTGTTTGTATTATTACTGTCATAGTATCTTGACAACTTTGAACGTAAACTGTTTGAAGTACTCTTAATGCAAAATTTAACTTTGAGTTTAAAAGGTAAATAATAGAATGAGGATCAAAAGTGATATGCAAAGTACAGGTAGTAGTAGCATAGAATTTAAAATTGTAATTAGGAAACCATTAAAAACGTTATTTTTCAACATATTTTTAATGATTTCCTAAGTTGATCCTGAAATATGCATTGAGGTGATATCAATATATAAGCAAGCTTAATTTAACCAGGGTTGTTAATATTGCAATATTGTATTGGTATTGGTAGTATTGCCAATACTTTAAGTATTGGGATGATATTGCAATACTTCTTAAAATTTGATATTGGTATTGGTATTGCCAATAATTATTTTTGATATTGGTATTGATTTTTAACCAATACTAAAAGCAATATTCAATAAATTCTCTACAACATTGGTTGTGAATAAAGCTGAATATAATAAATTTTTCTTTGGTGTCGCCATCTTGCGAGTGACATTGCCAAACAATTTTTGAATGAGACTGATCAATGAAATGAATGATAATAGAAATCAAATCATATATGATATCTTTGGCAATGAGCATTGACCAGTGACTTACCAAGGCTCGATTAAGGCTTAGGCACTTTAGGCACCGTGCCTAGGGCCTACAAACAAAAATAAGGCCAAACAAAGAAAAATATTTTTTTTTTAATTTATATAATATTAAATTTGTTGTAATTAGAATTATTTTTAGTAGCGTGAATGCGTCGTTCTATTTCGTTCATAACTTTTCAATGATTGCGCATATTATGGACTGATAGGTAATACTTTCAAGATCTTGATGCCATTTTTTTCTTTGGTCAATATTTTCTTTCCGATTTCCTTTTACAGAATTTCTTGCTTGAAAGTGAGTCAAGTTAATGTTTTGTTTCATCCAATGCCAATGTAGACAGATTTTAGATATAACTCAAATTAGCCAAAAATGTTGTTATTGTTTATCGATGTAAGTGATATAGAGCGATGAATTACGTATTTGCGTTTTATTTGTCGAATGACCCAAATATTGGTATTGGTAAGGCAATAATAAATAAATATTGGTATTGGAATACTAATTTTAAAATTGAATTGGTATTGCCAATAGATTTTACAGGCAGTATTGGTATTGGTATTGCCAATAATTTTTTTTTAGTATTGTTAACAACCCTGAATTTAACCATATTAGTAATACATGACCAGCACTTTGCATTTACAATAAAGTATGCAATAGTTGAAATGTAAATAGTCTTGACTTGCAGGAAAATCTTTGATTGTTTTTTTATGTTAAAATACAACTTTTATTCTTCAACTGTTATAGTTATATTAACTACGAAAATCATTCTGTGCAGTAGATAACTATAATACTTGAAAAAAAAATTGGCTAAGGAGAAAGTGTAATGCTAAATTTCTATACACGATATAAAATGGAATGTTAAGCATTTCTCGGTTTATTAATTTCTAAATGTCAGAAGAGTCTTGCTACTGATGTGTCATATTAAATTAAGAACATTCCAGAGTGTATATACAATAATTATTTACCGTACAACTCAAAATATTTTCATTTAAAACACGTATGAATTAGCTCATGTTGGTTAAATCAATATATGTTAAAGTTGACATTGAAAGAATAGTTTCTAAATGGAATGACTAAAGCCCTAGCAGAGAACACGGCCAGGCATAACTTGAGCTTTAGACACTGCTACCAAAGGCCTCTTTCCTGTGACGTCACAAACCTGCGCCCGAAGCCTTGTACTCTAGTGGGTCATGTTTAAACCACAACCTACGAGGACATTCCCCGATTCCTAAGCAAAGGGACGTAACTCTGTTTTAATTAAAATATGTCTTTTTTTAAAAAATGGAATATAATATAACAATACCATAGATATTTTTAAAAGGGCTAGTGAGGGGCACTAAAGAGTTAAATAAATAGTGTAATGTACCACAATTTTTAAAGTAAATTTTCAAGCACAAATAAACAGTTAAACTGTCTTCAAAATGCTTGCTGTAATGTCTATATTGCCCTTAAAATTATTTGATTATGGTTATGTGACAACTTTTTTCTATTAGGATTGTCTCATACTGGATGAGGGTAAAAGACTAAAGAACCCTTAGTTCATTAGTTATTGTTGTTACTGAATGTTTCATTTCGCGCGGTGTGTTTGAAAGCTGTATAAGTAGCCAACCCTCGTCCCGCGCTGAATTAACTAGGGACGAATTGTCTCGTTATTTGTCTATTGTGAGTTAAGTTTGAATAGCGCGCCAGTGTTGAATGGCACTGTGTGGAGGTAGGGGGTATTAGTCGGGGCTATAGCGTGCTGCGCTATCGATGTGTGTGTGAATGGCGTTTACAGCCTGTGTTGCATAATTTTAAATGAATAACCTTAGAAGTAGCAGCACTCAGCCTCTCGTGTCCTAATACGTCTACAACCACAGAATTATCTGGTACAAATAACTGGTACGAATCCCAGCTTATTAGGCAATAGTACTAGAAAAGCAGTTTCTTTTTAAAAGCATGATTATATACTGCTTTATTTTGTGCCTAAAAACCAATAGCAAGTACAGCTCATTAGGCAATAGTACTAAAAAAGCAGCTTCAGTCAAATTGAAAGCATGATTATATACTGCTTTATTCTGTGCCTAAAAGCCAAGAGCAAGAAGTATAGCTCATTAAGAAATATAAAAAAAGCAGCTTCAGTCTAATAAGAAGCATGATTATATACTGCTTTATTCTGTACCTAAAAGCCAAGAGCAAGAAGTATAGCTCATTAAGAAATATAAAAAAAGCAGCTTCAGTCTAATAAGAAGCATGATTATATACTGCTTTATTCTGTGCCTAAAAGCCAAGAGCAAGAAGTATAGCTCATTAAGAAATATAAAAAAGCAGCTTCAGTCTAATAAGAAGCATGATTATATACTGCTTTATTCTGTGCCTAAAAGCCAAGAGCAAGAAGTATAGCTCATTAAGAAATATAAAAAAGCAGCTTCAGTCTAATAAGAAGCATGATTATATACTGCTTTATTCTGTGCCTAAAAGCCAAGAGCAAGAAGTATAGCTCATTAAGAAATATAAAAAAGCAGCTTCAGTCTAATAAGAAGCATGATTATATACTGCTTTATTCTGTGCCTAAAAGCCAAGAGCAAGAAGTATAGCTCATTAAGAAATATAAAGCAGCTTCAGTCCAATTTATAAGAATAATTATATGCTGCTTTATTTTAAAAGAATTATGCTCCACTCAAAACCAATTCCTGTGCAATTTTCACCCCTTGGAAGGACTGTCTTCTGAAGCACAGAAGCAACTAAAAAGTCTCAATGGTTCTTGGAAAATAACAAGCCTGTGTTTTGGCAAAGAAGGAAGTGCAGTGAATCTAATTCAAGCTGTATTCCAACTGAGATTACCTTCACTTAGGTCTTTTGGATATGGCTTACTTTTAGTCCAATAAGTAGCAGATTTCATTTGGTGATCCTGCAGGGTTGACAGCATTCCTAGCCAAATAGAATTGAAAACCTTGTATCATTCCTCACTATATTGGGAACAGACTCCACACATTTTGTTACACCTTGTAGGTGTCCGTTTTAAGTTGAAAGGGTAAATGACCCAATGCTTAAAGAACTACTGCACATCTTCTGGAACAAGAATGGCATGTGTATGTCTTAGAACAAGTTAGGCTAAGTGCTTCTTCTTTTAAGGTTATTCATTTACATAATTTATGTCAAATAATCTTGATGTTATACTTCTAATTTAAAGTTGTTTGTTTGTTCCATCAATCCATGGTGTGTTTACATTGACTACGGTGTAACATTTTATATTCCTGGATATTAAGGCAACCTCCACATGACATCATGTGACCAAGCACCACCATAATATGATGGCTAACTATCGTAAAAAGTGGTTATACTATAAGTGAAAAGTCGGAATTGGAAACTTTGAGCACAGACTTAATTACAGTTGTCACGACAGCTGCTTATGCAATAAAATTAAATGTAAAAATGGAAAGAAAAGATTATGGTGTAGATACAGTGGCGTATCTATGGAGGGGCAGGGAGGGACATATGTCCCAGGGCGCCACGTTAGGGGGCGCCAAAATGAGTATTGAAACTAATTATTTAATTTTATTTTGATGTAAACTACTGTATCCCAAATACGTTTGCAAGATTGAATTTTGGAGCTCCACAAATATCTTCATTACAAACCAGTTGGCAAGCAGGATGTATGCGCCCCCATTGATCATTAAGGGCCGCCATTCTACTCATAAAGAAATGACACATCCGCAATGTAGGATTGCTGATGGCGTTTTTTTTAAAAACAAAGATCAGTTCGGGTTCAAATATTATTCTTCATATATTTGAAAGTGGCATCTGGTTATAACAATTATACAGGTTGGATAATTTCGAGTCGAATATAGGATTTTACGTGAGTGCAAGGAAGATAGAATAATACTTCACATAAGTTGAAAAGAAAAAGATAGATAACAAATATTTGTCTCTTTGAATATAATCTGTAGCTTTCTCTCACTTCCACCAGTATCTCTCATCCTTGTCTCAGACGCTATATTCCATGCTAGTGAAACAAAGACAGGGGACCCCCACTTCTAATTGGGCATTGCAGCTTAAGGTAACATAAAATTATACTTCAGTATTGTCGCAACTATAGAATATGTTTCGCTTATTTACAGATACCGGTAACTTAAGTTTGCGTAAATAATTTTTGATTTGCAAGCTTTTGTTTTTGATTTTAAAATTTTTTTTTTTATTTGGAAGAATCTGTTTTTGATAAATAATGTTTTATTTTATATTTTGGCACATTCATTTTTTCTTTCAAATAATTTATTATTGTTTTGAAGGATTTATTCTTGAATTATAATCATTAATTTTGTATTTTTGAGAATTTTATTTTTATTTTGCATCCTTCATTTTTGATTCCAAATTACTATTGGTTTTTAAGTAAAAACATTTAAACTGTTTTATACGGTCGTCAGTCAGATCGTCACACGAGCGCGCAGTGCATAACTGTGAGTAGCTGGGAGTGAGACTGGGGAGCAGTAAGTAATTCATATATTGCAACAAACCCTAAAGTGTTTGTTGAATTAGAAACTGTTGCTATTGGTTATACTGTTCGTGGGATCAAGTGAGAGACTTGGCCAGATAAGTAGACACTCACTGCCATGAGTGGATAATTGCAACTCAATAGATTCAACGCTTCGACACTTGACTCAACACCCGATCTAACACACGGGAACAGCTTTCTCAAGTCATCAGATTTGTGGATGTGGATTTTCAAACTAAAAACGTAACCATCAAAGAATCTTTAGGTTTTGTTCAGATACATTCCAAAGACGCAGCAAGCCTAAAAAGAGTTATCGTAGAGAAACTGGAATCTGGTAACATACCTCTAGCCGACTGTCGGTCACAATGTTGACAATGCTGCTGTAATGATTGGGCATATATCCGGCCTTCAACAGCGAATATGTGCCAGAAATCAGAGCATTGTTCGTCAACTGTGACAACCACAGCTTAAACTTATGCGGGGGTATACTCAGCTAAACTGGATCCAGTTGTTATATACTTTCAACTTTTCCAAAAAATGTGATTTTCTCTCGTTCAACAACTAGTTGGGAAGAATTAAAAAGAGTTGTGCCAATCACAGTGAAGAGGGAGTCTGAAACATGCTGGAGTGCACGATCGGAAGCTGTTAAAGCTATTTATGAAGGACTAGATGAACTAGTAGTGCTGTTGAAAAAATTATCAGAAGATGCAACTATGATGCCTGAAACCAGAAGTGATGCAGAAACTTTGCTGGCCGGTATATTAAACTTTAACTTCCTAGTTTTGTTACATTTCTGGAACATCATACTTGGAAAAATTGATCATGTTCAGAAACGGTTGCAGGATCCTACTATGAATTTCAAGGAAGCAGCATCTGATCTTGAATCGCTAGAGCAAGAACTTGTCAACATTCGTGATAATTTGAGCCAGGTTGCGGTAGACAATGGAAAAACAAGAGGCACAACTTGGGGAATCGAGGTTGACAGAAGGATTAGATGACATCGGAGGATGCCTGGAGAATTAGTAAGAGATGCAGGACTTTCTGCAGAAAAAGAAATTGCACGTGTTATGAACAGCGTAATTGATAGACTCCAACAGGAGATATCAATAAGGTTTTTATGTCTAAAAAAGCTAAACCCCAAATTTGGATTTTTACTAGACGTCAAAACTCTTCTCGCTGAGACAAGTGTCGATACACTTTGTCAAAATTGCTTACATTTTGGAAATTTCTACAACACTGACGTCAAGATCGTCTGAGTGATCTTGCACATCTTAGCATCGAAAGAGAAACACTTGAGTATATTAATTTTGACAACGTGATTGACGAGTTTGCGACAGTCAAATCAAGGAGGATCAATTTGTTGTAGACTATGTCTTTCCAGTCATGTATAATTAGTAGAGTATATATTTTTTTTTTTTTCAAATAAATTGTTTACAATCGTATAGAGAATTATTAGTCTGTATTCTATTTCATTAAAGTAACCAATTAACCATATAAACCGTAAAATTTCAAAATATTCTTGGGGGCTCAGACTGAAGGGGCGCAGACTTTGTGTCATGTCCCCGGGCGCAGATGACCCTAGCTACGCCACTGTGTAGATAACATCTTCTAGAAAGAAACAAGCTATGTGCCTGCAAAACAGTGGCAAGAAAATTAAGATTTACAGATTCTGAGAACTAAAAAAGGTTTATGAAGATGAATGAAAATACATTGATAGATCTACTCCGCCGAGTTAATCCTTTCATACAAAAAAAGTGAGACTAACATGAGACAACGTATTTCTCCTGAACTTAGACTTGTAACTCTTCGATATTTTACATCAGGTAAGAATTACTGAAGTAATTAGCTACAGCTACACTGAGGCAATAAATGATCAAGTCAGTTAAGTGAGATGTTTGTTTAACTTAATTACAAGGAAGCGTCTGAGACAGCGAAAATACTCATTTTGTCAATATGTTAACCAACCAAGCCAAATACCCCTTTCATTAATATTTTAGAGATAAATCATCGTCTTGGAATGAAAGTAAGGCTTCTTGCAGATTTTATGTCAGGGTATAGTTATGATTTGTACATTGATTGAAATCAAACTGTCTTTGTGTGTGCCTCCTTTAGGTCTAGCAGATGGAGTTGTTATAAATTTAGTATGTTCCCTTATCAACCAAGGTTATGTTTCTAGTATGACAATTTTTATTCTAGTATTGCTTCGTTCCCCAAAAGTGGAAGCACTGCCAAGGAAACTTGGTGATGTCAACAAAGGTTTTGCCTCTTCGCGGCATGGCGGACTAGTAAGATGAAGCCAAAAAACCAGGTTAATTTCCAAATGTCAGACCGAAAAACTCCTTGGGAAAGGAGACTGACGCAAAACTAGTTCCTAAGGGAGGGAATTGTTTTTCCCAGACTCACAGCACTTATGGCAAGTAAGAATTGATTATCAATAGTGGAGCTGGCAACTCAGTCACTGCCTTCTCCGTTGGTGTCCGTGGACGGGCTGGCGAGAGACTAGACTACAGCCCCTGGGTTGGAAATCCAAAATTCTATTTCGCAAATGTCGGGGGACAGGTTGGCAGAGGGACAGGTTAGCTACAGAACCTGGCATGTGGGGTGCAAAAGGTCACCCCCCCCCCCAAACACACCTCAGTTATTCAATTGGATGTCTTTGGCATCAGACAAGGGAGGGGAGATCACAAAGCTACTCCACGAGTGGGACATGGACCTCTTCCAAGAGATACTTCTAAAAGGTAAGTTGTTTGACATCCCGTGCACCACTGCAAGTGTAAGCAGTGCAGAGGGCTGGCCACAGCAGTCAGAAACGGCCTACCGATGGATCTGCTGGAGGTGCCAAGGCACTGACACCCTCACCATTTGAGTCTTCAAGAACAATCAGTTCTTTGAAATTACTAAAGTTTACAACAAGCCC
The DNA here is from genome assembly GCA_964033795.1 of Lymnaea stagnalis. Lineage (NCBI taxonomy): Eukaryota > Metazoa > Mollusca > Gastropoda > Lymnaeidae > Lymnaea > Lymnaea stagnalis. The sequence continues at coordinate 497,779 of CAXITT010000173.1, forward strand.
AGTGGCTCTATCAGTCTTCCTATAGGTGATAGCTTAAATTTTCAAAGGAAAATAATAGATTTCAATGCTCAATCACAAGACTGGGAATTTGTTGATCGTAATGCGTCTAGATGTTACTTGGAGGATCAGTGCATCACTACGAACCTATTCCAGTGGCAAGACCAAAATAGTGTACCCACACTATCACACACAGGCCACAGTACAGAGACCCGGCCATATCTGACAATCACTTCAGTGGACCTTGAGTCCAAGCTCAGTTCAGGGTTCATACAGAATTCAAGGTCCAGAATTCAAACTTTTCCCAAACCTTCAAAGACCTTTTTTTAAAAATTCAAAGACCTATTTATTATCATATACGGTACCGGTACTACTAAAGAGAAAAAAAACAACAAAACTCACATAATAGCATAGATTAAAATTCTTGATAACACTTAAGTATATACAATATATACATAATATTCAGCTTATCCATGTAAAGAAATCCTTTAGTTTTAGGAAATATAACAAAAAGTATGTCATTTCAAGTGGTATATACACTTGAATCAGCTTAGTGTTCAAATCTGAATCAGCTACAGACCAATGAGGAAATGTCCTAGACAAAATATATTTTAAATGTCCTGACTGTCCAGTTGTATCCAGAGGCTTTGAAAAATGTCCAGTTTACTCCAGGGCCGTCCATAGTCATTTTTAAAGCTTTTTAAAGCTTCCCTGTGTCCAAGCTTTGTGATAATCGGACTGATTTTTTCTAACATGCTTTCAGCAGTGGCATATCTTAGAAAATGAGATGAATGAATTAAATTTATTTACATCCCAGATGCGAACATAAATATCCATAACATAAACTGACAGTTTGGTGGTCCAGGATGAGGTTGGAAGTGATTGTGACGAAATGAAGCTGACCCTTAAATATTCAAAATACTCAGGAAGACCTACTTTAGATGAACCACCCCTCCCACTTGGCCACTGAGTTACTGGTTTTTGGATCATGAGTCTTTTAATGTTCAATTAAACTGAGAGTTTGGTGGTCCAGGATGAGGTTGGAAGTGATTGTGACGAAATGAAGCTGACCCTTAAATATTCAAAATACTCAGGAAGACCTACTTTAGATGAACCCCCCCCCCCTCCCTTTATCCTTTTGAGTTCATGACGAGTTATTCCCCCTTGATTTCCGTCACCCCATTTGAATCGCTTGCTCCACTGATGGATATTCTGACCAGCCACCTGAACTAAGCAGTAACCCCCCCTCCCTCCCTCCCCCGTCTCGCGTGAGCGATGATTGAAATGATATCACACATCACAATATTAAGTTCATTGGATATCACATGGTAGTGATTAGTCAATAAGAAATTAAGGTAGACTCACTATAAAAGCAGGTGCAAAAGTTAAAAGCTTCCTTTTCAATATCGACTCTTAAGTTAGCACAGTCAAATTTGAGTACCTTAAAGCCGGTTTTTCTAAACACCTAATGAGTTGAATGAACATTTCATTTCTTTATTGGATTATTTGTACAATCATGTACATAGTTGGTTAAATAATGTATGATCATTTTGATTAGAATGAATTTGATTAATTCATTTGTACTTTATATTTTCTCAATTTTTGACACGCGCCTCCAACATAGGACACTTGGTTATTTTGAGATTTAATTATCTAGACTACAGATAGTCTAGTCACTGGATAGTTGTTAAAGGGTAAAGCAGACAAGGCTAAATAGACCCTCCTTTATGGATGTGGTCCATTCACTTAAGAATAAGCACCTTTTACCAGGAAACAAGGAGAAATACAGGATGGCTGCGAACCGCGTGAGATGTACGTCTGATCCCGGAAAATGTGACAGTTAACAAGTCGAGCCCCCAAACTGAGCAAAAGTGGGCACCACTAGAGACTATCGAGCCGTATAAAGATGCTGTGGTTACAGTCTTCACAGCGAGAAGCAAGCAGGCTACTGCGCACTTATCCAGTACCCAAAGGGGATACCTCCAACTGAGGAGATTTCAGGTCCAAACGGTACCCGTATGAAAAGATCTGCAACTGATGAAGAAATCAAATCCATATTAATGGGCCAGAAAAATGTGCGACATGATAAGCCAGACGAAAAACACTTTCATCCATCTGGTGTTCATCGATTCACAATTTGCTCTCAAAATTGTGGAGAGGTGCTCTTTGGAGATGAAAATGGCAAATGCAATTATGGTGCTCGTACGAGACATAGTCTCACGTAGGCGTAGTGACCCTTCAATGGATCTCAGGACATGCGGGGATTCCCCTCACAAGATAGAGCTGAGTATCTTGCCAAACAAGGCTCTACCAAACAGGCCATTAACCAAACGGGGGTTTAAGGCCTGGATTGAAGACCTCTTTCATAAGGAATGGCTTCAAGAATGGGAGAATGGATCAACAGCCCAGAACTTTAACAGAATATGCCTATTACAAACCGAAAGGGTGATCAATAGTGGGGTCTTAAACGCCACCAGCAGAGCCTCATCACGCAGATGAGGACAGAGCACTGCCCTACCCATAGCTACCTATCAGCTTATAAATAAATATAATATGCCGAGAATACCAAGTAAGTGGTGGGAAACTTGCAATATTTTATTGACATGGCTAGGTTCAATTTTATTTGAAGACTTGAAGAAATAAAAATAAGATTTTGACATTTTTTTAAAAAGTCTACGAGTCATTTAGCCAGCTGGCTGTCACAGTTAAGCTAAACAGACAGCTTGCATACAGATGACTTTGCTCCAGTTCCTAGTACCATAAAACCCTGTCACAAATATAGCAAACGATAGCCCATTCCAATAAAAGAACATAAGAGAGGAAGAGTTTAAACTAGAGAGAGCTAGAATAGAAGCAGGGAATCATACACCATCAACAAGCACCAAAGAAAACAATAGTACATACAAACCCAAATTCAGGGAGTTTAATGAACATAAAGAATAAATTATTAGCTATCTGTCACAATTTGAGGGCATATGTCAGGCATATAATTAATTATAAGGAAGAAACTTGGGCAAACATTTTATTAAGCAGACTGTCAGGGAAGAGCTTAAGCATCATCAACTCAGTGAGGAGCAAAAAAATAACTACAACTACATAAAGAAAGTATTATTAAAGTTCTATGGGAATACTGACGATATTTACAGAAGGACATTTCACAGCATTAGATTAACAGACCCAAACACCACAATTTTTAACATTAGGGATAATCTCATGAAATGGCTAGAGCTCACTGAGATTGTCTTGAATAATCCTAAGGCATTGTTCGATATGTTCATAATAGATTAAATCTTAAGGAACGCCTCAGTCCCTTTATTTTCATTTCTCAAAGAACGAAAAATCAAACGTGAGAATGATCTAGCAGATGCGATAGCAACATTTAAAGATGCTCATCCGAGTGAAGAATTGGATAATAGAAATAACATATTAGCTGCCGTCAGAACAACACCTAGTGATAGGGACCCTCAAAAACAAAAGATATCTCACCAAAACAGAAGATACCAGAGCTTACGTGCCAGATGGCAAAATAACCATTATCAGAAAAATTACCAAAATAATTACCAGACATCATATTCCAACTACTCAAAAAACAACTGTTTCTACTGTCGTATTGAAGGCCATAAGAAGTTTGAATGCCGAAAATATCAGAGAGATTTAGGGCATACAAATCAATACTACCAGCGGACATCACCCACCAGTAGTCCAATCAGACACAACAATACAAACAGAGGTAGCCATATAGAAACCAACCAAGTGATTACCAGAGATACAACACCAATCAAACAAACAGTAGACTCAATCAGAACACATCACATGAAACATCAGCTAGTGCTTGTCACACTGATAGAACACTTAAATTTTCCACCAGCATGTGTCAATAACAAAATAGTTCAGTGTCTCAGAGACACCGGATGCACCACAATAGTAGTAGACAGAAAATTGTTAGTGACAGATACTGTACAAATCAAAAAGCAATAGTCATTCTTACCAACAACAATAAGAATGTAGGAAAGCCAGAATAAAAATTGATTGTCATTGGATCACAGGATCTGTGACAGCTGTTGTGATGGATAATCCAGTTTGACCACTAATTATTGGCAATATCAAAGAACTAGTCAACAACACTAAAGACTTGATAACAGAGGGATAAAAGGAAGACACTTAAACATGAATCCAATACAACACAATAAAGGAATTCAGTATAAAGCAGATACAGAACAAAAGTCAGACATGGCAAAACATATCTAGAATAGATTCAACCAACATACATCTACAATATAGACAGGTTCAAGAATTCAAAAATGAGATCAAAGACAGAGAAACCAAATTTAGAACAGAGCATTACACAACTGCAAAAAACAATTTTATTGAAAAATCTAGTCAAAGAGATATTAACAGATCACAATTAATGTCATCCTCATCATTGAGAAGAAATACTTGGCATTACATTTTATCTAATTTGGTCTGCACAGTTAGCATGACACTTTCTGTTTAATCAATTGTTAGCTGTCAAGAGACAAATTTTTTTGAAGTATTGTTGTTATCTATACGGAATTATTTTATTGATCAAGTTATACATTTTTCAAATTTTCGTCATCAATTTTTTTCTAAGGATTGCATAATACAATCACATTAAGGTTAAATTTGCGCATGAAGAGCATTAAAATCAACACTCAATCAATTGCAATTAAATTCAATTACTCCATTCACTATTGAAGAATTGATGGTCATTTTGAAAAGTATTTAAGTTCTTGTAAAGAATTAAAAGCTATAGCAATAATATCTTTAAAGACATATTTTAGTAATGTCAAGGTTAAAAGTTGAAGAATAAAACTTGTATTTTAGCATTACAATTACAATTCATCTAGACTATGTACATTTTGACCATTGCATACTTTATTGTAAATAAGTTCTGGTCATGTTTTCATAATATGGTTAAATTAAGCTTTCTTAAATGCAATTTAATGCACATTTTAGGAGTAATCTAGTTGGCATTTTTTCAAAATACATTGTTTCATAAAGATCAAGAACAATTATTAATTTCTTCTTCTATATCTTAAGGGCCCACGATCAATTTATTGATCATTTTGGCTCCTATGCATGTAGATGGGATTTGCAATGTTTCTGTTACTGGTGTTGATGAGGAAATCATGCACTAGGGGTTTGAAGGCTTGAGGCAATAGACACAAATGTGTCTAGTGTTGTCGCCTCAACCGTTCCTTTTGAAAGATTGTTCCAGTCCCTGATTGTCTTGGGCAGGAATGAGCAGCTCCTATACTGGCTTCTTGCTGGTATGAGCCTGAATTGCCTGTCATGGCCTCGTCGCTGTCTATGGGGGAGAGGGACGAGTTTCTGTTTAATACTGGAACAGTGGACCAGCCCATTATTTATCTTGTACATCATGGAGAGCCTGGATTGTCGTCGTCGTTTCTCCAATGGTGACCAGCCTAGTGTTTCTAGCATGCTGCCAACACTAGAGGTATTCCTGTAGCGGTTTAGGACAAAGCGTGCTGCTCGTCGCTGGACCGCCTCCAACCTGTCAATGCTCTTCTGGGTAAATGGGTCCCAGACTGAAGATGCATAATCTAAAATCGGACAGATAAAGGCTTTAAATGCTCTTTCTTTCACACAGGAGTTGCCAATCTTTAGATTTCGCCTTAAGAACCCTAGGGTCTTGTTTGCTTGGTTACATACATTGTTAATATGCTCGTTCCAGCGGACCTCTCTTTGAATGGTAACACCCAGGTACTTTATGGAGGAAACTTGCTCAAGTATATGGCCGTGCAGTTCGTATTGGTAGTGTAGAGGAGTACAACTTCTAGACATTGATAGTGCCTGGCACTTGGCAGGGTGAAATTCCATGTCCCAGCTCATCTCCCACTCAGCTAACAGATTGAGATCCTGTTGTAGCTGGTCCTGGTCAAATCTGTTGGCGATCGTCCGATACACTGCTGTGTCATCTGCGAACAGTCTTGCCTGTGATGTCAGTTTCTCGGGTAGGTCATTAATGTATGCTAGGAACGAACAGGGGCCCAGGACTGATCCCCGGGGGACCCCTGACTTCACATCGACAAAGGAGGAGCTTGTACCGCCCACCACTATTGCTTGGCGTCGGTGGCTGAGGAAGCTAGAGATCCATGTTTTAGTGGTGCCTTGAATCCCATATCTCTGGAGTTTGTGTAGAAGCAAACTATGATTCACACGGTCATATGCTTTTGGGAAGTACATTACTAGCACGTCAGTCTGCTTGTGGTTCTCCAGATTGGTCATCAGGTCTTCTACAAATTCGAGAAGCTGGGTCTCACATGATCTATTGACTCGGAAGCCATGTTGACAGTCATTGGGTATATTTTGGCTTTCAAGATGCTTTATGACTGTGCTTACGATTATATGCTCCAACAGTTTGCAGACGACGCTGGTGAGGGATATCGGACGATAGTTGGCAGGGTCGGAATGTTTCCCTTTCTTGTAAATTGGAGTGACATGCGCTGTTCTCCAGTCTGCTGGAACATTTCCTATGCATAGTGACGATTGGAAGAGGATTGTCAGTGCAGGAGCGATTTCTTTGGCTAATTCTTTGAGCACTCGTGGTTTGATGTTGTCAGGACCACATGCTTTGTAAGGGTTAATGGTATTGAGGAAGGCAAACACACCTTGTTCTGATACTACTACCTGTACTTTACATGTCATTTTAATTCAAATAGTATTATGCTCTTTAGACCTAAAGCTAATTTTGTATAAAGAGTAATTTAAAATGTTAACTTTTTGACAGTACTAACTAAATGATTACTACTATTGCCAGAGACTTTTTTTGCAATGTATAACTTGTCAAATTTTCATAGATGGATATTATATTGACAATATAGAATGTCATGCAGGGAAAATTCTTACATGTTGACTTTATTGTTATTTTGCTTAACCATTATATAACATGATTCTGTAAGATTCATTTTTGGAAAAAATATATTTGAGTATCAATTCATTTTTGGAAAAAATATATTTGAGTATCAATGTTGTAAATGAAAATTAGATTTAAATCCAATTTTAAATTCTGTGATTCAAGATTTAAGGTTGTTATATTTGTTTCGCAGTGATTATTAACCATAAATTAAGATGTCACTTCGCGTTCTCATTCAGTAGGAATTTTAATAAAAGTTGTCATTACTGATTTTGTATCTTTTTGCCAAAAATATATTAATCACTCTTATGCAATACCAAATTTGTGATATTAACATCCAAAAGTACCATAATGATGAAATTTTGCTATTTATACTATTATTTGATTGACAGATTTGATATTGATATTTTGTTAGAGACATTACCATTTTTTCAACTTTTATTGAGATCATAAAATGAACACATAATTAAAAAGTAGAGTGTATAGGCATGAGTTCAAACCCCACTTCTGTAATTCTTGCAAGACTGCAAATATTGTAAATACTTAGGATGTGTGTTATTATTATTCATGAAATATTAGCAAGAATTCATGAGCATTCAGATGAATCATTTTACCAAGTGCATTGACATGTGAGAAATCATAGACATTTGAGAAATCATCTTTTCATTGATGGATTGAATAAATATTTAATATATGAATAATATGTTCTATGTTGTGACATATTTTCTTAAGATAGAGTTGTCTTACACCTTCATAATGTAAAGATTTGGATACTATAATAATAATAATGACTACTCAATTATATGTTAGATATTGAAGGATTAAGACATTTTGATGCAATAACATTGAATAATTTGGATTGTCACACACCCATCATTGCATTTAGTGATGACCATTTTTTTTGAGTTGATTTCATGCTGTACCATATTTTCTACATGTACATTTTTTGGGTAGGGTGTGTAACAGACCATGTTCGCACACGAAACCATTGAGTCAAGGAGGTGGCATAATTTGAATATTGAACTATGTTAACGTGTATTTTTCAAGGGAAAAGAGAGTGAATTATGCTTTTGTACAGCGGAAGTGAGCCGCACGTTTTTGAGTGATCAGGGCAGTACCTCGGATGTCGAAGAGAAGTGAAGACGTGTTTGATTTTCTGACATGTGAATTTTCTATCATACCATGGAGTATTATATATTTATACATGTATGAGATAATTGAATCCTGGATTCTATTACCTGGATATTTGTGCAAGGATTATTATTATTGTTGTAGAAAAGTGATATAATAAGGTACTGTGAATTTAACGGGAAAGTGATATCTATTGCTTGTGTGACAGACTGATAGAGGTTAGGAGTGAAAGAGTGAAGTAAGCATTATATTACACAAGCCGGCATCCTGAAGGCACGAGATAGAGTACAGTAGTTAACCATGCTAATACCCTAATAAAATAGCATGTGTTAGAGGTACCGGTACACAATTAATATTTATGAATACTACGGCTAAACTGCAGTTTAGGGCCAGTGTTGAGTTTCAATGTTTACAGGAGGTATAGACCATGGAGGTTCCCTGGTTTAACTATCGACCAAAGTTCCATATTAAAACACTGAATTTATCATATTAGTTTGTGTTTTTAAGCATACTGACATATTTACTAACCATTTTTAAATGAATCTATGTAAATAAAATCATTTTGTAATATGCAAATATTTTATTAAATGGATTAACTACCATGCAACCTCCTAAATCTTCCATCAACAGAGGTTGGTTGATATTTCAACAGATGTTAGATTAATTTCACAAATTTCTAGGAACACTAATGCCCATGTCAACTGTACATGTCCTCTGTACAAAAATACAAAATCAGACAAAAGAAAGCAATTCAGGAAAGCGGCTTGGCAAAATTTTGAAGTACCGTACAGAAAGTAAATAACTTTGAGAATATCTGTAACAACTCAGTGGGAACATTAAATACAGAAAGTAGAAAACTGTTTGGTAAAGAGATCAAAGTTCATAGAGACACAGGATGTACGGTACCAGAGTTGTGAGTAGAAGTAGCTTAGTACCAAAAGGTAAGATAACAAGGCAGACTTATTTATAGTCTGAGACTTATAGATGGATCTACGAGAACCAAAAAGACTGCTCTGATAAATATAGCGACACCGTATCTGAAAGGTACTAATTTGGTCGCACTTTTGAACAATTCAGTTGCAGATCTGATAATTAGAAATGTTAATCCAACAAATGACACAAACAGTACATGCATCTGCAGTTAGCCATGCGCAAGCGAGGAAAGTGTGAACAAATGACTCAAAAGCAGTACAGTCAAAATAAATACTACCAAATTTAGAAGGGGAGCTAAATATAGCTGACGAAATATGAGCCTAATCTATATTTTTTAAAATTAATTGACATCTCACTCACCATAGCAATAACAGTTCAGAAACACATATTTTTCCAAAAAGTCCAAACACTTTATAAGAAGGTGCTTTGTACTTTTATGACAAATTGATTAATACATGTTCATGTATCATGGAAGCTGGCTAAATTACTCTTAGAAACTTCAAAATAGTTATAATTTAGTGAAAAGTTTCATCTTATTTCAGCGTACATTCATCCGTACATTTTATATAACTAATACTAACTTAGAGGTTATACATTACATGTATAAAATTACATACAAGCTTATCAAAATGTGTAAGTGTAACTTAAGGACTGGTAGCTATTGATTAAATCGCAGAAGTAGGCCTAATCAAAATCAAAGTAGTGTCAAACAACTATCAAAGTACACACCTAAATATTTCTTGTTTAATTTATAACGGTTTTAAAAATATTATTGCAAAGTATTAGCTCTAGGCTGCCCTTCAGCTCCAGTTAAATTCACTTAAAATTTAGTAAAAGCTACAACTAAACTACAAGTATATTTGAGGTCCCAATCAATTTATACTTTAGTGATGAAGCGAAGCCATGTTATTCATGCAGTGTAAAAATAATTTGGCTTAGCTTCATCATGGCTACAGACAGAAAGTTTAGGTTCATTTGTACGAACATCGGATTAATAACCTATTTTTATTTCTTATGTTTATAGTCCCAGCCATGGAATTTTCGAGAAGTCAAAGCGGCAACCAAGTTTTAACCTACTTGGGTTATGAATATCTTTATTTCCGCAATAATGATGGGGTGCTCACTTGGAGATGCCGGCTGAATCGAGCTACAAAGTGTCATTCCAATATTAAGACAAAAAATGGCCCTATAGTGAGACCACCCACTGAACATTGTCATGATTCCTGTCCCCAAAAAGCAGTAGCCAACATTTCTAGAAGTATAATGAAGCAAGCCATGAAGTCAACAGTTAGTGCAACCCCTCGAAACATAATGGGGCAAGTACTGTCACAGTTGAGCAATGACATGGTCGCCCATATACCTAAACAATCCTCCCTTGCAAGGAATCTTCAAATGCACAGAAAAGACAGACAATTACCTAACCCAGGAACAACACATTTTGTAATTCCAGAGACGTATAGGGGGTTGGTTCTTCATGATTCAGGGGCAGATGATCCAGGCAGAATTCTTGTTTTAGGTGATCAGGAGCTTTTAAATGAACTAAATAAAGACACAATATATGGCAAAGGCACTTTTGACAAAGTACCAACCATGTTTTATCAATTATACACATGGCATGCAAAAGTGGGAAATTCATATCCACCATGCCTTTATATTTTATTACAAAGAAAAAACTTAAAGACATATAAACGAATGTTTGAAATAATGAAGATGCTACTCCCAAATTTGGAACCTCAAAAGATTTTAGTTGATTTTGAGAAGGCCTGCATGAATGCAGTGAGGATAGCTTTCCCTAATGCTGAGGTGAAAGGCTGTTATTTCCATCTGTGTCAAAGCCTTGTCAGGAAAGTGAACAGTGTTGGACTCAAAGCAGAATTTCAAACAAATATAAATATGAGACTAAAATTAAAGTCTCTTGCTGCATTAACCTTTGTCCCAGTGCATGATGTGAGGAATGTCTTTGCTGAGCTGGCCGCCACATTTCCAGATGAACAAAATTATAATGAAGTACTTACATACTTTTTTTCAACATACATTGAGGGAGCAGCAGGCAGAGATCCCAAATTCCCTATAACAATATGGAATCATCATGATGCAGTTTTTCAACGTTCACCTTAAAACTACAAACTGCTGCGAGGGATTTCACAATGCTCTTAATTCCCTATTCCACTGCAGTCATCCCAGCATTTGGTTTCTTTTTGATGGACTGCAGAAGGATCTGGCTTGTCAGAGACTAACGCTGGCTAATGCACATACATGCCGTGTAGAAGTGAAAAGGAGAAAAAAATGAAGATCTGCGTGTGTTGGTTGCCACTGCCGTACAAGGATATGACGACAAGTTAAAATACCTGAGAAGACTGGCTAATTTACAATAAAGATTAATCATTGATTAGTGGAAATTATTTTTATGTTAAACTTTTTGAAACAATAAAATTCACAATAATAGTATAATAAGAACAATAATTGTTGTGTTTAAAATTGTGTTTCTAGATTTAATTTTATTATGCAAAACTATTTCTAGTTAACTTTGTATGATGATAATAATAATAAAATAAAGAAAATCCTATTTATAAAAAAAAGTATAACTGCAACCATAACAAAGCATGTTATTTCTTTCAAACATCTTAAGATCTCTCACAAAGTAATATTGAATATACGCTATCAATGTGTCATGGCTTTTAATAGTTCTAGTTATTGTAGCCCCTAAAATTAGTGAAAATCATTTTTAAAATTATTGAATTCTCCTTAATTTACGTTTGTTTCTAAATATATAAATCAATTTCAAGTTATTTATTTTAAAAAGACGAATTGCATTTGAGTGAATATTATGAGATTCACATTCAATTAAAGTGATATTTTTCTAGCACATACCAGTATACAAGATTGCAACACAATTAAAATTTCAAGTGAATAATGCTGTAAACTTTGTTTTAAAAAGTTACAAGTAATTTAGACAAGATTTTAAATAAAATGCTAACCCTGAAAAATTAAAAAATGTTAAACTGTTGTAATTATAATTATTATTTTTTTAATTTCAAAGGAAAACATTCAACAAATTATCATATAAAATTCATATTAAGTACTTTGTGCTAGATTAAAATTGAGTAGACAAAAAATATTTTTAAAATTCTTTAAATAAAAGAAAACATTTACCCAAGCCAGAGATGTGAAACCTACTGTAGATGGTGTCATGGTCATTTATTGAACATCTTGAGGAAAATAATGCTAACTAGTTTTTTCCATTACAAATTGATTTTCAAGACCACAATTTTATAACATTAGTACCTACCATTTTCAAGACCACAATCATATAGCATTATAATTAGTGCATACCCTTTGTAGAAAACCAAAAGTTTATTGGGTCCATTTTCCTGCATTTATTCATTTGTGTAAAACAAAAATATATTCAATAAATCAAATCCATTGGGATTCAATATTTCCTTAAATCCTCTCTTGTTTTAATTAAGACCAGGAAACTGTCTTATCTCTATATGGTGGAAATAACCTTCCATTATTTACATTCACAATCATAATTATAAAATTCATAACCATAGAATATGTTAAAAGACTTTGTAAAAAAGCAACTACATTAGACTAATAAGTTAATCACTGACACATTAACAAACAAATTTACAATAATAGAACAGTAGGCTAATAAACAGTAGTATTAAATACATATCACTGACTGAAAGAAAAAACTGAGGGAAACAGTTCAGTTCTTACCATTACAAAATAAATTATAATTTTAGTAGAAATATCCAGGAATTTTGCTAGGGTAATTTTATGATTGCTTTCCTGAGTGTACTAAAGTGAAACTTAATCAGCTAACATTATTATTTTTTTAACTTATTAATATAGCTGTAACAGACTATGTTTTCACAAGTAACCAGAGAGGTAGCCTGAGTGAACAGTGAACTGTGTTGACCATATTTTCCACGAGGAGAGAGAGTGAATTGTATTTTTGAGAAGAAAATGTGAACTCCACGTTTTTAGAGAGTAAATTATGTTTTTTGGTAAAGCGGTCGTTTCCACGCTTTGCTGGTAATAAAAGGGGCAGTTGATTGAGATAGTAGTAGCTGAGAGTTAGAGTTGAGTTGTAGCTGAGTTGTAGCAGAGTGAGGACGTATCTTTCTGAAAGGTGGAATATTATATATATATGTGAAATGATTACATTCATGCAAGGAGTATTATTAATATTATCAGTGTAAAGTATGATATAATAAAGTACTGTAAGTTTATCAGAATTCAGTATCCTTCTTTGCGTGCCTGGATAATTAAGTGGAAGAATGGAAGAAGTCGTAGCCGGCATCCTGAAGCATTAATATAAAACAAGTGACCATGCTACTGACATAACGCACTAAGAAATAAGATGTCACGCCATGAGTTACAATGATGTCAGAGCATGTGTTACAATAGCAAGTATATGATATTCAGATTATCTGTATGAGTATAGAGCATTCTATAGGCTATAACTTAAGATCGTTATTTTTAACTACCCGGCACTATAATTTATAATGACACTCAGGCTCACTAGGAGTGCGACAATTATTTTTAACTATAGAGTATACAGCTTAACGAAACTCAATTAGGCTAGGTAATGTACTAGGAGGTGGACCATTATTTTAAACTATAATGAAACATAATTAGGCTTAGACTAGGACTAAGACTAAGGCATTATTTTATAATATTCATTACGACTACTCTACTATTACTACTAATTGCCAAAAATATAACACTGCTTACGCCTACAGTTACAGGCATCATTTTGCTTATTGCGACTATATGGTCACTATATATAATTTAAAAGTAAAAGTAATACTTTCCATACAGTTATCACACTCTTGGCTCTTATTAAGTCTTGTAATGTGTAGGCCTACAGTTTTCTTCATTTATCAGTAATATACTTAAATATTTTAATGGAGCATTACAAAAATTACATTACTGTCAATTAAATATTAATAGAAATGATTCTTCTTTGCCACATAGAAATTTAACTTTTGGTGCATAAATCTATTGGTACGTAGAGAATTAATTACTAATATTACTAATATTACTAATATTATTATTATAATTGTGTAAAGTCTTTGAGTATAGTTTTAAAAATCAGTATTTCTTCTTTATTTAAAATGATTATTTCTAATCCTAGCCACGTATATTTGATTAGTCTTTTACGCTGATGACCAACAACTTTTTCAACTCTTTAATGAATTTACAATTACATTAAAAAATGTAAAAGGCCGTGTAAATTCACATTGTGCGCATTTGTATGTGTTCGCTATTGTCAAGGTTCGCAATTGTCCGTGTGCGCAATTTTCCGTGTACGCTTTAGTCGGTGTACGCAATTTTCTGTGTGCGCAACTGTCGGTTGCGCAGTTTTCCTGTGCGCAGCTATGTTTTTTTTCGGAATTTTCTGTGCGCGTATTTCACGGAACCATTAATATCATAAAAAATATATACCGTAGTCAATTTACATAATTCAATGCATGTATACTGTAATAATTATTATTGATGTGAACATGCTAAAATGAAATTAGATTATTTCAAATAATTACAAAAGATGAAAAATATGTTAATGTTATATGGAGNAAAAAAGGGGGGGGGGTGTGTTCTTTACTTTTGACGCCCCCCCCCCCAAACTCGTAAGTACCAGAAGCTTTTAACCCCCATCCCCATAAAAAAACCAAAGAAATCAAATAATGTAATAGATAATTGTGACGTCAAAGGATTAAAAAAAAAACATTTTTTTTTAAAAATGTGTCGTGGTTTATACCACTGACAGTTTGACCAGACCAGTGATCCCCATAATATGTGTAGCTCTGGGGGCCATGTTGCTCTTGGGCAAAGCCATTAGAATGGGGAAAAGAGGTCAATCAAAGCTTGCGCCAAAATCTTCTTTAGATAGTATAGTAAATTAAAATATCAAATCTCATATACTACAGAAAGACGAGAGGGGCCAAAAATCGTCTTTTTTACTGATCCGCCCTGGGGGCATTTTTTCTAGATATTAAGTGGCACCATTTTCCGGCTTCGCCCCAATTGCAGCATTTCCTCCGCATCGAACAAACAACAGTAAAAACAGAATTTAAAACAATAGCACTTAACTGAAAAGTAGTATACAAGAGGGCAGCAAAAGAATGGTGAAAACCTCAATTTGGTATAGGCCTAAGCGCCGAGAATCGAAACATTATAAAGGGGAATAATGCTCGTCAACAAGTTTTACTTTTCCCCAGATAGGAATAGAAAAAACGAAGTGGCTATAGGTACCCGAGTACCCATCATCGCCAATGACTATTCGCACCCGAAAGTCTTAGTAATCGAAAAAAAAAACCATGATCCGAACGAGAGGCTTAATAATCGACAAGTTTGCCGCGCTTTCTTTAAGAAAAATGGAGGTTGGTAGCATTTTTGACACCTATGGGTCTTTTGAAGACGAATTGAATTATTTTTGTAAAGAACACAATGTGTGTTTCACTAAAAGATCGTCCAAGAAGATGAAAGATCCCAATTTGGAACACCTTAAATATGAATATATAATCCACTGTTGCAAACAAGGAGTTAAACGCAAGTCAAAGTCTTCAACGACAAGAGGCCAAAGAAAAAATCACAAGCCTAAGTAATAAAGTAATAATAATAGGTTAACTTTAAATTTAGTTGGTCTTGTCATGTAATAATTCTTTCTCCAGGCCAATGATTATTACCACGGTAAATGTAGAGGACGAATGCCACTATTTTATCGATGGCTGCGACTAATGTATCTCTAAATCGATCCCTATTTTATGCCTAACCTGAACCCTAAACCGACCCCTCAACCTAACCTAAACCCTTTTTTACTGCAACTATAATAAAGAAGCAAATGACGCCGTGGCATTTGTGCTCTACATTAGCCCTTACCATTTTTGGCAATTCGTTGAGAATTTTTATATTTTTCAGTTCTTTCAAATTGGGATGCCAGGCAAAGATAAAGCTTGTTGCCAAGAGAAATCCATCTCGGCTAGAAATTACCAAGTCAATGCATGAAATACTGGCCATGAAGTATCAAAAGAAGTAAGTGCATGTGCTGTGAAAAATATTTACGTAATAATAATAAATAGCATATTCTTGTGGCAGGTTGTTGTCAACGACAGGTACTCTAGTACTATAGAGTTAGAGATGGATGCATTTTAAAAGAATGTTTTGTACCATTCATTAACCCATTCAATCTAGGGCGCTCAGAAATTTTATCACTGAAAACTTTAGGCTAATGTTAAGGTTACCACCCTTACGATAGAAAGCTTTTGAAAAAAATTAAGACAAATCTATTTAACAGTATAATTAAATTTAATAAATTCTAAATAGTCCAAACAGAGTTTTATATCTTAATTTTGAATATTGTGCCATATAATAAACTTAAAACATTTATCCCCAAGGTGAAGCTTAGTCATTTTATCTACACCACGGTGTGCCCAGCCCTAGGCTGGGGTACGCACTATATTAGACCAATGTTCCCTCTAAGGCTTGTTGTTTTGTGTTCAAAATGATACAGTTATGTTCAAAGTTTTTCAGCATCAATTTTTTTTTTGTGTGCGAAATTTTACAGTCCAGAAACACAAACACACACTTACAGGGAAATTTGCTGCGCGGATACTCAAAACTGCTGTGCAGCGCCTGTGAGATGGTTGCGCGGCAGCGCAGCATAAAGGGCACATTTTATAAGACCACTAATAATAATAATGTTTGCAGAGCATATTTTTTTACATATACTTATTATTGCAAAGTAACTTTTGTGTGGTTTTTTTCCAGATGTGCCGCTTGTATCCGGAAAACCGCAAGGTAGAACTAACTGTGGCAACGCTTCTGTTGATGTCCTGCACCACGATTCAGGCATCTGAGGCCCGGCAAGTGCTTGAACAACAGCATGATGTGGATTTGCTTCCCAGGGATATTTACAATATTAAGTCAAGAATAAATAAATCATCTTCTGATGCAACTGAAACTTAATCTATACTTCATTCTATATCACAAGCTGGTGGAAGTGTGTCCTATGGACTAACAGAAAGTGGGGAATTTAAGTATTTATCATACATGACTGATGATATGATTAGAATTATTGCCCAATATCCAGAGGTTTTATTAATGGATTTCACATATAAAACCAATAAATATTTATATCCACTTTTGACTGTAATGGTTATTGATGGAGAGGGCATGGGCATTTCTGTTCTTCATGGTTTTGTAAAAAATGAAGATAAGGAATCAATTTATCTTTGTTTGCAGATTCTTCTGAAGAATGCTGATACCAGTCTTTTCTAGTGCTTTGTGGTTGACAAAATGATCTGTTTCCAAATGTACCTGTTAATCTATGTCATTTTCACATTAACCAGGCTGTCCACTGGTTTCTTTCGAAACATGTAGGTCCTGAGTATGTTAAGCCAATTCTTGAAGGATTTGTGTCTCAAGTTTATACTGAGGTGTGTGATGAATTTTTAAAGTTGATGCAAGGCATGAAAGATACTCTTCCTGATGTAGCTTTGGAGTATTTTGAGTCGAACTGGTGGAGTAAGGCCAATTTATGGGCAGCATCATCCAATGCTGATGTTTTAAGACTCCATGCGACAACAACAAATCACTTGGAGTCTTATCATGCCAAAATAAAAAAGAGTTTGACTCATTATCTTTCTTTTTCATCTGCTCTTCGTAACCTTATGTCTTTTGACAACTGCAAAATTACAGTATGTGATCGTTTAAGATTGCTTGCTGCAAACACAGCTCAGTATACGTCATCTGATAATGATGAAAGTGTAAATAAGATTGAAAGTGTTGCTACTTCCTTTGCTGCTGCTCTATTGCTCAATCAGCTCAAATTGTCACGATCTGTTCCGTACTCTGTTGTCCCTGGAGAGGCAGAACTTTTTTCAGTAGCTTATAAGGAACGTATTTTTAGCTCAACATCAGTTCAATGTAATTGTTCATTTGCTAAAAAGATGGCATTACCTTGCAGACATATTTTTTCAGTTCGAAGACATTTACAGCTTCGAGAATTTTGTTCAGAGTTAATTCCATGCCGTTTTTCCATTTTTTTAAAATATTTATTTTTTCTGTTTTGCCTGATAATTTTACATTGATATGATTTAAATTTCATTTTATTTGACTCCTATATTTCTAATATTGCTTAATTGAATTTTTTTCTCTTTTTAATGTGGTCCACTTAGGATTTTCCATTTATCTCTGACATCAAATGTATTATGGGGAAAAGTATTATTACCACATGCTTCAAAATTGCAAGGTTTTTTCTATTATAGTCTCGTTATAATGATTATGATTGATCTTTTTATTACATGTCTGATAAAAAAAATTCAGAAGTTTTTATGATCTTATTTTTATTTGGCTCGAGGTTAGTGGGTTGTTGGGATAATGCATTCATTTATATTCTATCAACTATATCTATGTTCTTAAATTGTTTTTTTTAATTAACCAGTGGAATGTGTTCATGATGTATGCATCCAATGTTGTTTCAGTGTCTTTTTCAGCTTTTATAGATATAGCATTTTCATTTTTTTTCCTGACATCGATTGATGAATCAGGAGGAATAGTTTTAGAACTACATAATTGAAACTTTGCATGCTTATTTAAATTGAGATTCTTTACTTTATGATGGATTGTTTTTAAACAAATGTCTCATAGGAAAAGTTTTCAGAATGTTTGTATTTATGCATTTTATTTATTAGGTTTGTGTGTTAATTTATTTTCCTATCTTTTCTGTCTTAGTTTTCTAATTGTTTTTTAAATCATGAAGGCTATATGTACATGGTGTATGCATCCTATATCGTTCATGCAGCCTCTAATTTTAAAAAAACACAATTTTTTTTTTTCATTTTTCTCAATTTTGCATTTTCCGGATTTTTAAGGAACGCCAAATAAATCGGAAGGAAAAGTATTCTAGCTACAGCCTTTAAACATTGCATGCTTATTTTCATTGATATTCTTTACGACATTCAAGAGTTTTTTTTTATATAAATATATCCAACTAGAAAGTTTTATAACATTTTTACATTTGCTACCCCTGAAGAGTTCTCAAATATTTATGTGACCCCCACATACATGCCATTTGTAACAATTTCAATAACTGCTGTGTAATAATCTTCTTTAAACTTTTTGTCAATGTTATCTTAATATGTATGCCAAGTTTCATTTACAATACAGTACAATAAGTTACAATACAATGCAATACAAATTTGTTTTTAATCATTTTGCGTAAAGTCAAAATTGGTATTAAATGGTTAATTTTTTGCAATAAAAGTCACAACAAATTTTTTCAAAAAATTTAGTGGATTTTTGTCTTTCTGTTTGTGTATGGTTTGTATGTACTGTATTTTTTTCAATGGCTCTATTTATTTAGGTTATCAGTATTTTATTTTCAATGTGGCATGACTTAGTTGCCTTGAAACCAAACTCCCTTCACAGATCACATATATTTGCTCCCACTCAATCATTACATCTGTACTTAAATGAAGAAATGATACAGTACAAACAATAGTTAACTGTACGGGTACCAACAAGGAAGGTGAGAAAGTAAAAGGAGACAAATGGCAAAGGAATGATGTGACCTAATTGAATGAGTTTAATGGCTGCCTACTCCATACTGGCCCCTAATTTATTTTATGGATTACTTGAGTACACAACTCAAATAACTAACAACCAAACAAAAATGTTTGCAAGTCAGTTAAGGGTTTTTTCTCTAATTATGTACCAGTGTGTTAGACCCAGCAGACAGATATGGTTAAAAAAAAAAAAGACTAGTCCTCCAAAAATAAGTCTCCTTCTCATACTTTATACAATGGCATCCTTTAACTTTAAGATGTTCATTGCAACTACCTTGTGAATTAGGTCAAGTCAAATGAGAAAGGTTGAGTATTTTTTTCAATGGCTCTATTTATTTAGGTTATCAGTATTTTATTTTCAATGTGGCATGACTTAGTTGCCTTGAAACCAAACTCCCTTCACAGATCACATATATTTGCTCCCACTCAATCATTACATCTGTACTTAAATGAAGAAATGATACAGTACAAACAATAGTTAACTGTACGGGTACCAACAAGGAAGGTGAGAAAGTAAAAGGAGACAAATGGCAAAGGAATGATGTGACCTAATTGAATGAGTTTAATGGCTGCCTACTCCATACTGGCCCCTAATTTATTTTATGGATTACTTGAGTACACAACTCAAATAACTAACAACCAAACAAAAATGTTTGCAAGTCAGTTAAGGGTTTTTTCTCTAATTATGTACCAGTGTGTTAGACCCAGCAGACAGATATGGTTAAAAAAAAAAAAGACTAGTCCTCCAAAAATAAGTCTCCTTCTCATACTTTATACAATGGCATCCTTTAACTTTAAGATGTTCATTGCAACTACCTTGTGAATTAGGTCAAGTCAAATGAGAAAGGTTGTTGAAAGGCGATTCAAGATATCAGGAATAACAGTTAGTGTCCGCATGTATGACTCCCAGTGCCAAGGAAAAGGTTTAAAATTGGTGGTTTTGTTCTGACTAACCCAAGCTCTCTAGAGGAATAGTTGAAATAAATTCATTATGAATGAAATTTTCATTATTTAGAATACCTAATTAATTCATAAAGTACTGTGTGATTAAATTTTTTAACTTAAACAATACACATAAATAATCTTAAATAAAGGATTTAATTTTAATAATTAAATTAATATTATTATCGGCATCCTTCCGTCTCGTGAGACGATGGTGCATGACCGTAATATTATTACTTTTCTAAAATTCAAATAAAAACAATAAATGTATCTAAATCATCTTCATTACTAGGTTTAAAAAAAAAAAATAATAATTAATCTCCTAAAATGGCTTAAACTAAAAAAAGAAAATAAGAAAGAAAAAAAATCTACCCGTACTAAGAGAAATTAACAAAGCAAAAAAAAAAAACAACTAAAAATAATAAAACTATGAATCAATCAAATAAACAAGGAGAAAAAACAATTTCAAAAAATAATTCTCATACTATTATTGTTATCACATTCGGCTTCGAACCCATTTAATATGTACGGAGCCACTCCGGGTGCGAATTGTAATTGGCGACCATAGGTACCCGGGTACCTATATATGCAGCCTAGAAAAAAATAAGGAACCGCTAAGAATATATTATGTTTACAATCATGTTAGACAAAGATGTTGGCCCCGGGCAGTAATAACACTAATAGCGCCACTGCTCAGTAGTGAAATAAGTGAAGAAAAATATATTGTAGCACCAGTTAAAGTACGACTGAAGTTAATTAGCATTATATAATGGAAATTGTAGATCGCCAATGAATAATTCTTTTTAAAAGTAAGTAAATTTATTATTAAAATAACAAACTGTCTAAGAACAAATAACTATATTTTCTAAACTGAAAATATATGTTGTTTTCTGTGTCTGCAAACATATTTAGATGATAAATAGAACCCAACAGTCACCGTAGGTCTGAGCTGAAGGCAAAAATATCTAGGTATTGGGGTATAATTATAATTTGTAGTAACTGTTACAATCTCAAACTCAAAGTCATGTTCATCTTACACAGGTCAAACACAAAGATCGATTTGATTAATTACACCATAACAATCATTTCCCAATGTTCGTTTTTCTATCGGGGCACTTGTGAGTTTGTAAAGGCAGACAAATACTTTATTAAAAATAGTTATGTTTATTTTTAAAGAAATTATCTTTAGTTATAACTGCTCCAGCATTTAACAGAAACTCGCCCCTCTCCCCAATAGACAGCAACGAGGCCTTGACAGGCTATTCCGGCTCCTACCAGCAAGAAGCCAGTATAGGAGCTGCTCATTCCTGCCAAAGTCATAGGAGCCAAAATGATCAATCCCTTAATATATAGAGAAAGAAAAAGAAGATAACAAATGCTTTTATCACAAAGACCTTAATAAGGATGATCTATTTAATGAATGCAAGCATGTCAAGAACTAACTGGTTCTTGATAAAAATTGGGAAAATTGTGCTTTGTATTATGAACAAATAATTACAAACAACTTGAAATCTGTATTTCCTAATGTTGAAATTGCACTCATAGTGTTCATGTCCATGATGATAACCAACTGTAAAGGGGAACATTCATTTTCAAGCTTGAAGCTCATACAGAATCATCTTTGCAGTGCAATGGAACAAAAACGTTTGAACTGGCTTTCACTTACGTGCATGGAAAAGAACATCCTTAAGACCATTGACTTTAAACCAATAATAAAACAATTCTCTGCAAACAAATTGCGCAAACGATTTGTTGAATTATATTAAATAATTTATTCTGTTTATTTCTTAATAATGATAGTTTATCATACTTGGTGACTATTTATAGTTTGTTTCTAATAATATTTTAAAACTAATATTGTTTTTAAATGATTTTGTTTTTTGTATCAATAAATTGAATTCAATAAAGTTTAACTTTATTGAATGTTTATTTTATTTTTACATTTTTATTCCTCTTGGTGACTTGGTGGGGAGCAAAAACTTTTTGTCCCCCCCCCACCCCCAACTTTTTGAGCATGGGGCAAGTGACAACCTTAGCCCCCTTCTCACAGCCCAGGTGTGTTGTGTTACTAGGAGGTCCCAGTGCATTACTGTGCAAGGGCCTCCTACGTAGTTAAGGCGGCCCTGCCTGTCTGTTAACCCCCACAACGCACACCTGTATATTTGCCCTCACATCCTACACCTCTATGTTGGCCCTCACATCCCACACCTCTATGTTGGCCCTCACATCCCACACCTGTATGTTGGCCCTCACATCCTACACCTCTATGTTGGCCCTCACATCCCACACCTGTATGTTGGCCCTCACATCCTACACCTCTATGTTGGCCCTCACATCCCACACCTCTATGTTGGCCCTCACATCCCACACCTGTATGTTGGCCCTCACATCCTACACCTCTATGTTGGCCCTCACATCCCACACCTCTATGTTGGCCCTCACATCCCACACCTGTATGTTGGCCCTCACATCCTACACCTCTATGTTGGCCCTCACATCCAACACCTGTATGTTGGCCCTCACATCCCACACCTGTATGTTGGCCCTCACATCCCACACCTGTATGTTGGCCCTCACATCCCACACCTGTATGTTGGCCCTCACATCCCACACCTGTTTGTTGGCCCTCACATCCTACACCTGTATGTTGGCCCTCACATCCTACACCTCTATGTTAGCCCTCACATCCCACACCTGTATGTTGGCCCTCACATCCTACACCTCTATGTTGGCCCTCACATCCCACACCTCTATGTTGGCCCTCACATCCTACAACTGTATGTTGGCCCTCACATCCCACACCTCTATTTTGGCCCTCACATCCCACACCTGTATGTTGGCCCTCACATCTCACACCTGTATGTTGGCCCTCACATGTCACACCTGTCTGTTGGCCCTCACATCTCACACCTGTACGTTGGCCCTCTCATCTCACACCAGCCCTCACATCCTACACCTCTATGTTGGCCCTCACATCCCACACCTCTATGTTGGCCCTCACATCCCACACCTGTATGTTGGCCCTCACATCCTACACCTCTATGTTGGCCCTCACATCCCACACCTGTATGTTGGCCCTCACATCCCACACCTGTATGTTGGCCCTCACATCCCACACCTGTATGTTGGCCCTCACATCCCACACCTGTATGTTGGCCCTCACATCCCACACCTGTATGTTGGCCCTCACATGTCACACCTCTATGTTGGCCCTCACATCTCACACCTGTATGTTGGCCCTCACATCTCACACCTGTATGTTAGCCCTGACATCTCACACCTGTATGTTGGCCCTGACATCTCACACCTGTATGTTGGCCCTCACATCTCACACCTGTATGTTGGCCCTCACATCTCACACCTGTATAATGGCCCTGCAATCTCACACCTGTATGTTAGCCCTCCAGCTGTATGTTAGTCCTGACATCTCACACATGTGTGCTAGGCCTCAGATCTCACACTGATTCTGAATGTAAGACTGTACGTGATACAAGTTAAATCCTGTCATGGGATGTATTTTATCAATAAACATTATATAAATAACAATTTCCCCTGCCATTTGTATAACAGTGAACTATAGGATCATCATGCATCTGTATTGTTAGTTAAGAATATATTTGTCACAACCTGCACTTGCAGAGGTTTTTTTAAAGGCTTGTTCTTCTATGATTCCTAACAATCTAAGAACCAATAATAAGACCCCTACCCACCCCCAAGTAAGTCATCGCACACTTTTCCACAACCCTGACTGTATTAATATCCTCATGTCCCACTCCCTTTTGCACCGTAGATTTATTGCGTCATATGTAAATTAAGATTACATATTCCCGTAAAAAAAAAAATAATATTAATATTAACAAATTTAATGTACTTATGGGATTTTTTAAAAATCTCATTTTGCGGAGTAATCACGAATTATATTTTGCGCTCTTTCGAACTCACCATTACACCATACTTTCTACCACACCAAGATTTTATTTGTAATGATGTTGAAGTCTTAAGGCAGCATAGACTTTTAGTTTTAAATCTCAAACAACTCAGCATGAAGAGTTAACTAAGCCTTGAACAACAACAAAATTAATCAAATAATTTTCTTGTTCTAGCTGTCCATTCCACGTCACATCTCCAAAACTCTGTTCATATTTGAAGAAACTAGGTTTAAAAGTCACATTTTAGTCATACTCATTCTGAACTGTGACCTTTTCCATCAACTAACACGCAAGAACTCAACAGTTATTCTTACTCACGATTAATCAATGAAAGTCATGCTGCAGACTAATTTTAAGGAACACCAAAAACTCAAACAAGGATTTTCAAGACTAAAAATAATACTTGAAGAAAAAATAAATTTACATTTATTTGTATCAATAAAAATATCTATGTTCTCGTTCATTCATTTTATCTTGTGTGGTAAGCTGCATTTCCTTTCATTCGTTTCTGTTTTGTGGTGAGTTGAATTTTTGTTCATTCATTTTATCTTGAGTGGTGAGTGGAATTTCAACCTCGTCTGTCAAATGTCCATCATTCAAACTTCTTTAAGGGACCATTTGGTGACTCTTTCTGTGTAGTCTGTGTAGTCAGTTTAGTGAACTTTAGGACGTCTTTGTACAGTTTCCTGTTCAGCACTTGAGATGCACACATCATCCCCATCATCATGAATGGGATAAATCCACACATCAGGGTGTCTTGTCCTGTTGAACAACATAAAATGTCGATTGCAATTAAACGAATTTTTTATTATTATTACATAATGACCAAAGTTGTTCCAATATCTGAAAAGAATAGTTTCTATTTTAATTTTTAGTGCATTTTAAGTGCAAATAAAACCAGTACAAATTTAAAATCTTACTTTTATCCATATTGAAAAGTTCATTTTGCAATAGTGCTTGATGGTAAAAAGATCATATTTAATCAAACAAGTTTTTCGAGGTGTGGTATTTTTGTATTGGTGCGTTTGAAGTAGCATAGTCAAAAACTAAAACCTAAATTTTACAATATAGTATAGAAATAATCACCCAGGGATTTCAGAACTCTCAAGCGAGGCAAGTAATGAATTATTTTTTTTTAATTAAAAAAATATAATTTAAATCATTTTTCTCTAAATTAATATTGAGCTAAAATATTTTGAAGTGGATGAATATCCAAAGTCAAAGCGAAATAACTTTCTTACAATGAGGCAAACATTTTACTTATTACTTCCCTTGTTGCAAACATTTCGCTTATTACTTCCCTTGTTGCAAACATTTCACTTATTACTTCCCTTGTTGCAAACAATTTCCTTATTACTTCCCTTGTTGAAATGCGCAACATGATATATGACTTCTTTTCATGGCTTTTCTTTTACATATTATCACTTTTTTGGCCTTAGATTATTTGATAGTATTCTCACCTGGAGTTGTCATCAATTCCATGCACTTTTTTCACAACCTGATCGGCCTTCTTCGCACCCACAGATAGATTCAGGCTCACTGATCAGACATCGGCGCACCCACAGATAGATTCAGGCCCACTGATCAGACATCGGCGCACCCACATATAGATTCAGGCCCACTGATCAGACATCGGCGCACCCACATATAGATTCAGGCCCACTGATCAGACATCGGCGCACCCACAGATAGATTCAGGCCCACTGATCAGACATCGGCGCACCCACAGATAGATTCAGGCCCACTGATCAGACATCGGCGCACCCACAGATAGATTCAGGCCCACTGATCAGACATCGGCGCACCCACATATAGATTCAGGCCCACTGATCAGACATCGGCGCACCCACAGATAGATTCAGGCCCACTGATCAGACATCGGCGCACCCGCAGATAGATTCAGGCCCACTGATCAGACATCGGCGCACCCACATATAGATTCAGGCCCACTGATCAGACATCGGCGCACCCACAGATAGATTCAGGCCTACTGATCAGACATCGGCGCACCCACAGATAGATTCAGGCCTAGTGATCAGACATCGGCCCACCCACATTTAGATTCAGGCCCCCTGATCAGCCCTCTGCACACCCACAGATAGATTTAGACCCACTGATCAGCCATCTGCGATCCCACAGATAGTTTCAGGCCCACTGATCAGACATCTGCACATCCAAAAATACATTCAGGCCAACTAAACAGCCATCTGCACACCCCTCAAAACATTCAGGCAACCTAAACAGCCATCTGGGCACCGACCAATAAATTTAGGCCAACTAAACAGCCATCTGCAAACCCACCAATAAATTCCGGCCCACTGATCAGCCATCTGCACACCCACCAATAAATTCAGGCCCACTGATCAACCATCTGGGCACCCATAGATAGTTTCAGGCCAAGCGACAAGTTGTTGTTTAATAGGGTCATGATCATTTTCAATAAACGAGCTACCATCTGTCTGTATTCTAAAAGAGTTGTTAAGAGTTCGTCATGGCGTCCTGACATAGACAGAATGAAATGGCACAAACATATGTTGGTTCATGGAAACCTGTTACTGTCTGTTATGTATGACACTTTTTCCCCGTGCGTGAACTTTGCTTGACCCCATATTAGATTCCTAGCACACGCTACGTTCATAGATGGGCGTGGCCTATTCGTTTGATCTGTCGTGTTTACTATCGACTACCAATTAAAAATGGTTTGTCTGTCTCCTAGTATCTTGTCGAAGGATCTCGATTTGCCAAGAAACGTAAACAAATGCTACGTAGTTTCTGGAAGGCAGGGCTTACGCTGCATATATCAAGGGATTGACAGACACGGAGACAGAGAAAGACTCAGATAGATATTATTAACTTTAGGAGACAATTGTATTATTCTTTGTGTGCTCATATGTGTTTATTTGCATTAATCATTTATCATTATGAATTGGCACATTGTACTACTTTGTACCGGTACAAGATTTTCTCATACTCTGTAAGTTGATGATTTGTAATTATATTTTCTTTTGTTTTGTATTTGTATTCCTACTGAATTAAATCTTATTAATTGTAATTGGTACTGTTTTGTGTGTCGTATTTTTGGTATTGTATTTCTCTGTTGTATCGTCCTTTGTTAGGCACTGTATGAACGAGCCATACATTTAAAATAGGAGATTAATTTCGCACAATTGAAGGCAGTGCGTAACACTGTCACTGACATAAACTTCTTACATTATATATATGTTAGTTCAGTGAACCCTGAAAATGACAAAACTACTTACATTATACATATGTTAGTTCAGTGAACCCTGAAAATGACAAAACTACTTACATTATATATATGTTAGTTCAGTGAACCCTGAAAATGACAAAACTACTTACATTATATATATGTTAGTTCAGTGAACCCTGAAAATGACAAAACTACTTACTTTATATATATGTTAGTTCAGTGAACCCTGAAAATGACAAAACTACTTACATTATATATATTTTAGTTCAGTGAACCCTGAAAATGACAAAACTACTTACATTATACATATGTTGGTTCTTGGATAATTGTCACATACAAAAAAACCTGACATTTAATATCTGTTAGTTCATATACATCTGTTTAGGTCCGCCTGTTTAGGTGCACCCTCCTTGCCCTGCCTCATTTTCTGTCTCGGGTTGATCCTGTAGTATAGGCCAAAACGTGCCAACGTGTCCTCATTTTATAGCCATTTTAATTGTTTCTATAGTCTAGTAGTTACTATCCTAGTGTCTCATTTTGATTTTACTTAGTTTACATGTTTTTAATAATTGTAAAGCTCTTATAGCTTTAAGGTAAGCGCTATATAAAAATGCCTAAATAAATCAATAAATAAATAAACTTACATAAATTATAATATGTTGTTGCATGGCGCATCTTCACTCATAGTATATGTATATAAAAAATATTACAACGTCATGTATTTGCAATATTACCATGTAATTTATTTGCTATATTACCACGTAATTTATTTGCTATATTACCACGTAACGCATTTGCTAAGTTACCACCAAGTAAAGTTTAGATCGTTAATTCCGTCAACACTTCCAGGTAAGAATTGAGTCAGGTTCTAGGTGAAAGTTATGAATTTTTTTGATTTTCAAAAATGGATTTTACCAATGTAGCGAAATCTCTGCACAAGTTTGTGTCAAAGATGAACATGAAATTTTAGAATGAAGTTATGATGTCAAGCTATTGATTTTCTACAGGGGGAAAAAATCATGCTGATAAACCACTTAGAAGAAACGGATTGAATTATTTAATGTCCAATTTTGTTGTTGTTGTTTTTTTAAATAAGGACCAAAATATTTTTAAGGACATATTAGTTTCAGGACTCTCTCATGGATCTCTCGCACAAGGTAACATGTAATTTAAAATAACAGGCTATATCTAAATCTTGCAAGAGTTGATTGCTTTGATTTACAATTTTACTAGTTTGGACTTGAGAACGAAGGAGATTATTTTATCGACTGAAAATTACCAAACAAGAGGTTCTAAATGACTTGGTTTAGAGAGTTTTACCATGAGCCTGAGGTCAAGGACCTGTCTACGCTTTACAAGGATACCGGTAACTGAATGTTTTCGACCCCCCCCCCCCCTTCCCAGTGCAAGGGCTTTTGGGGTGAACCCCAACAAAAAAAAAAAAAAAAAAAAAAAAAAAAAAAAAGAGCTAGTTCATTCTTTATCGCGACATACGTTATTCTATCGACGTATTTTAAGGTTAGGTATTTAGGTACACTATTTAGTTATTATTTGCACAGAGTCAACATCTAGCTAAAAATAAAACTTTGTATTAAAAGGTGAGTGCGTTAAATTTGGTCTCTGCGCACCAAGCTTCAATCATAATGTTAAAAATTAATTTACATCACAAGTAACTTCTATTGGCCATTGTTTATATTAGGCATTGTTCATATTGGCGATTTTTCTTATGATTCATTGATTCTTTTGGCCGTTTTCATATTTTTCATGTAAGGAATTGTTCATTGTTCATATAGGACATTTGTTTATAACGTTCATTGTTCATATGGGACATTTGTTTATAACGTTCATTGTTCAAATTGTTGTTATAATTCGTTAACGCTGTTTGTCATTGGTCCAATTCATCTATTGTCATTGATCATAATGATCTATTGTCATTGGTCATAATGATCTAATGTCATTGGTCATAATGATCTATTGTCATTGGTCATAATAATCTATTGTCATTGGTCATAATGATATATTGTCATTGGTCATAATGATCTATTGTCATTGGTCATAATGATCTATTGTCACTGGTCATATTGATCTATTGTCATTGGTCGAAATGATCTATTGTCATTGGTCATATTGATCTATTGTCATTGGTCATAATGATCTATTGTCAATGGTCATAATGATCTATTGTCATTGGTCATATTGATCTATTGTCATTGGTCGAAATGATCTATTGTCATTGGTCATATTGATCTATTGTCATTGGTCATAATGATCTATTGTCAATGGTCATAATGATCTATTGTCATTGGTCATATTGATCTATTGTCATTGGTCATAATGATCTATTGTCATTGGTCATAATGATCTATTGTCTTTGGTCATAATGATCAATTGTCATTGGTCATAATGATCTATTGTCATTGGTCATATTCATCTAATGTCATTGGTCATAATGATCTATTGTCATTGGTCATTTTGATCTATTGTCATTGGTCATAAAGATCTATTGTCATTGGTCATAATGATCTATTGTCATTGGTCATATTGATCTAATGTCATTGGTCATAATGATCTATTGTCATTGGTCATATTGATCTATTGTCATTGGTCATAATGATCTAATGTCATTGGTCATAATGATCTATGGTCATTGGTCATAATGATCTATTGTCATTGGTCATAGTGATCTATTGTCATTGGTCATAAAGATCTAATGTCATAGGTAAGAATGATCTATTTTCATTGGTCATAATGATCTATTGTCATTGGTCATAACTATATATTGTCATTGGTCATAATGATCAATTGTCATTGGTCATAATGATCTATTGTCATGTGTCATAATGATCTATTGTCATTGGTCATAATGATCTATTGTCATTGGTCATAATGATCTAATGTCATTGGTCATAATGATCTATTGTCATTGGTCATAATGATCTGTTGTCATTGGTCATAATGATCAATTGTCATTGGTCATAATGACCTAATGTCATTGGTAATAATGATCTATTGTCATTGGTCATAATGATATATTGTCATTGGTCATAATGATCTATTGTCATTGGTCATATTGATCTATTGTCATTGGTCATAATGATCTATTGTCATTGGTCATAATGATCTATTGTCATTGGTCATAGTGATCTATTGTCATTGGTCATATTGATCTATTGTCATTGGTCATAATGATCTATTGTCATTGGTCATAATGATCTAATGTCATTGGTCATAATGATCTATTGTCATAATTCATAATGATCTATTGTCATTGGTCATAATAATCTATTGTCATTTGTCATAATGATCTATTGTCATTGGTCATAATGATCTATTGTCATTGGTCATAATGATCTATTGTCATTATTCATAATGATCTATTGTCATTGGTCATAATGATCTATTGTCATTTGTCATAATGATCTATTGTCATTGGTCATAATGATCTATTGTCATTGGTCATAATGATCTATTGTCATTTGTCATAATGATCTATTGTAATTGGTCATATTGATCTATTGTCATTGGTCATAATGATCTATTGTCATTGTTCATATTGATCTAATGTCATTCGTAATAATGATCTATTGTCATTGGTCATATTGATCTAATGTCATTGGTCATAATGATCTATTGTCATTGGTCATAATGATCTAATGTCATTGGTCATGATGATCTATTGTCATTGGTTATAATGATCTATTGTCATTGGTTATAATGACCTATTGTCATTGGTCACAATGATCTATTGTCATTGGTCATAAAGATCTAATGTCATTGGTAATAATGATCTTTTTTCATTGGTCATAATGATCTATTGTCATTGGTCATAATGATCTATTGTCATTGGTCATATTGATCTAATGTCATAGTCATAATGATCTATTGTCATTGGTCATAATGATCTATTGTCATTGGTCATTTTGATCTATTGTCATTGGTCATAAAGATCTATTGTCATTGGTCATAATGATCTATTGTCATTGGTCATATTGATCTATTGTCATTGGTCATAATGATCTATTGTCAATTGTCATATTGATCTAATGGCATTGGTCATAAGGATCTTTTGTCATTGGTCATAATGATCTATTGTCATTGGTCATAATGATCTATTGCCATTGGTCATATTGATATAATGTCATTGGTCATAATGATTTATTGTCATTGGTCATAATGATCAATTGTCATTGGTCATAATGATCTATTGTCATTAGTCATAATGATCTATAGTCATTGGTCATATTGATCTAATGTCATTGGTCATAATGATATATTGTCATTGGTCATAACGATCTATTGTCATTGGTCACATTGATCTATTGTCATTGGTCATAATGATTTATTGTCATTGGTCATAATGATCTATTGTCATTTGTCATAATGATCTATTGTCATTGGTCATAATGATCTATTGTCATTGGTCATAAGGATCTAATGTCATTGGTCATAATGATCTATTGTCATTTGTCATAAGGATCTAATGTCATTGGTCATAATGATCTATTGTCATAATTCATAATGATCTATTGACATTGGTCATAATAATCTATTGTTATTTGTCATAATGATCTATTGTCATTGGTCATAATGATCTATTGTCATTGGTCATAATGATCTATTTTCATTTGTCATAATGATCTATTGTAATTGGTCATATTGATCTATTGTCATTGGTCATAATGATCTATTGTCATTGGTCATATTGATCTAATGTCCTTCGTCATAATGATCTATTGTCATTGGTCATATTGATCTAATGTCATTGGTCATAATGATCTATTGTCATTGGTCATAATGATCTATTGTCATTGGTCATAATGATCTAATGTCATTGGTCATGATGATCTATTGTCATTGGTCATAATGATCTTTTGTCATTCATCATAATGATCTATTGTCATTGGTCATAATGATCTATTGTCATTGGTCATAATTATCTATTGTCATTGGTTATAATGATCTATTGTCATTGGTCATAATGATCTATTGTCATTGGTCACAATGATCTATTGTCATTGGTCATAAAGATCTAATGTCATTGGTCATAAAGATCTAATGTCATTGGTCATAGTGATCTATTGTCATTGGTCATAAAGATCTAATGTCATAGGTCATAATGATCTATTGTCATTGGCCATATTGATCTAATGTCATAGTCATTATGATCTATTGTCATTGGTCATAATGATCTATTGTCATTGGTCATTTTGATATATTGTAATTGGTCATAAAGATCTATTGTCATTGGTCATAATGAGCTATTGTCATTGGTCATATTGATATATTGTCATTGGTCATAATGATATATTGTCAATTTTCATATTGATCTAATGGCATTGGTCATAATGATCTATTGTCATTGGTCATAATGATCTATTGTCATTGGTCATAATGATCTATTGTCATTGGTCATATTGATATAATGTCATTGGTCATAATGATTTATTGTCATTGGACATAATGATCAATTGTCATTGGTCATAATGATCTATTGTCATTAGTCATAATGATCTATAGTCATTGGTCATATTGATCTAATGTCATTGGTCATAATGATATATTGTCATTGGTCATATTGATCTAATGTCATTGGTCATAATGATCTATTGTCATTGGTCATAATGATCTAATGTTATTGGTCATAATGATCTATTGTCATTGGTCATAATGATCTATTGTCATTGGTCATAATGATTTAATGTCATTGGTAATAATGATTTATTATCATTGGTCATAATGATCTATTGTCATTGGTCATAATGATCTATTGTCTTTGGTCATAATTAGCTAATGTCATTTGTCATAATGATCTATTGTCATTGGTCATATTGATCTATAGTCATTGGTCATAATGATCTATTGTCATTGGTCATATTGATCTATTGTCATTGGTCATAATGATCTATTGTCATTGGTCATAATGATCTATTGCCATTCGTCATAATGATCTATTGTCATTGGTCATAATGATCTATTGTCATTGATCATAATGATCTAATGTCATTGGTCATGATGATCTATTGTCATTAGTCACAATGATCTATTGTCATTGGTCATAATGATCTATTGTCATTGGTCATAATGATCTATTGTCGTTGGTCATAATGATCTATTGTCATTGGTCATATTGATCTATTGTCATTGGTCATAATGATCTAATGTCATTGGTCATAATGATCTATTGTCATTGGTCATTATGATCTTTGTCATTGGTCATAATGATCTATTGTCATTGGTCATAATGATCTATTGTCATTGGTCATAATGATCTATTTTCATTGGTCATATTGACCTAATGTCAGTGGTCATAATGATCTATTGTCATTTGTCATAATGATCTATTGTCATTGGTCATAATGATCTTTTGTCATTGGTCAAAATGATCTATTGTCATTGGTCATTATGATCTATTTTCATTGGTCATAATGATCTATTGTCATTGGTCATATTGATCTATTGTCATTGGTCATAATAATCTATTGTCATTGGTCATATTGATCTAATGTCATTGGTCATAATGATCTATTGTCATTGGTCATAATGATCTATTGTCATTGGTCATATTGATCTATTGTCATTGGTCATATTCACCTATTGTCAGTGGTCACAGTCACCTATTGTCAGTGGTTATATTCAACTATTGTAATTGTTCATATTGATCTATTCTCAATGGTCATATTCATCAATTTCCATTGTCATATTCAAATATTGTCATTATTCAAAATCATCTATTGTCATTGGTCACGTTCACCTATGATCAGTGGTCATATTCACCCAATTATCAGTGGTCATATTTATCTATTAATCCGTGGTCATATTTATCTATTATTCGTGGTCATGTTCATTTATTATCAGTGGTCATATTCACCTATTGTCATTGTTCATATTAGTATATTACCATTGGTCATACTCATATATTGTCATTAGTCACATTCACATATTGTCAGTGGCCATATTCACCTATTGTCAATTGTCTATTTCATCTATTGCCGTTGGTCATATTCACCTCTTGCCATTGGTTATATTCATCGAATGTCATTGTCATATGGTTCTATTGTCAATGGTCATATTCATCTATTGTCATTAGGCATATTAATCCATTGCAATATGTCATATTTACCTATTGTCAATGGCCACATTCACCTATTGTTATTTTCACCTATTCCAATTGGTCATATTCATTTATTGTCATTTGTCACATTCACCAATTGCCATTGTTAAAATTCACCTATTGTCATTGGTCACATTCACCTATGGTCATATTCATCTTTTGCCATGGGACATATTAACCTATTGTCAGTGTTCACATTCACCTTTTGTCAGTGGTCATATTCAAATCTTGTAATTGGTCATATTCATCTCTTGCCATGGGTTATATTCATCGAATGATATTGGTACAATTCATCTATTGTCATTGGTCACATTCACCTTTTGTCAGCTGTCACATTTACCTAAGGCCATTGGTCACATTCATCTATTGTCATTGGTTATATTTATCTGTTGTCATTGGTCCAAGTCACCTATTTTAATTTGTCACATTTAACTATTGTCATTGGTCACATGCAACTATTGTCAGTGGTCAAATTTATCTATGTCCATTGGTCATATTCACCTATTTTCCGTGGTCACAATCACCTATAGTCATTGGTCATGTTCACCTATTGTCGTTGGTCATATAAATCTATTGCCATTGGTTTTATTCATATATTGCCATTAATCACATTCACCTAATGTCAGTAGTCACATTACCTAATTTTAGTGGTTACATTCGCATATATTCATTGGTTATATTCATCTATTGCCATTTTGTCATATTCACCCTTTTCAGTGGTCACATTCACTTATTGGCAGTAGTCACATTCACTTATTGTCATTAGTCACATTCATCTCTTACCATTGGTCATATTCATCTATTGTCAGTGGTCACATTCAACTATTTTCATTAGTCATATTGATCTTTACTCATTGGTCACATTCATCTATTGTCATTAGTCATATTCATCTATTGTCATTGATCACACTCATCTATTTTTCATTGGTCACATTCATCTTTTGTCATTGGTCATATTTATTTATTGTCATTGGTCTAATTCAACTATTATAGTTTGTCCCATTTAACTATCGCCATTGGCCACATGCAACTAGTGTCAGTGGTCACATTCAACTAGTGCCATAGGTCTCTTTCACCTTTATTCATTGGTCACAATCTTCCATTGTCATTGGTCACATTAACCTATTGTCATTGGTCACATTCACCTATTGCCATTGGTTATATTGATCTTTTGTCATTGGTCATATTCATCTATTGTCATTGGTCACATTCATCTATTGTCTTTGTTGATATTCATCTATTATCATTGGTCATATTCATCTATTGTCTTTGGTAATATTCATTTGTTGTCATTGGTCAGTTTCATCTATTGTCATTGGTCATATTCATCTACTGTCTTTGGTCATATTAATCTTTTGCCATCGGTCATATAATGCCATTTGTCACATTCATGTATTGTCATTGGTCATATTCACCTACTGAAATTGGTCATATTCACCTATTGCTATGGTCATATTCATCTATTGTCATTGGTCATATACATCTATTGGCATTGGTCATATTCATCTATTTTCATTGGTCATATTGATCTAATGTCATTGGTCATAATGATCTATTGTCATTGGTCATATTGATCTATTGTCATTGGTCATAATGATCTAATGTCATTGGTCATATTGATCTATTGTCATTGGTCATAATGATCTATTGTCATTGGTCATAGTGATCTATTGTCATTGGTCATAAAGATCTAATGTCATTGGTAAGAATGATGTATTTTCATTGGTCATAATGATCTATTGTCATTGGTCTCATTCATCTATTGTCATTGATCATATTCATCTATTGTCATTGGTCATCTTCATCTATTGTTATTGGTCACATTCACCAATAGCAATTGGTCATATTCATCCATTGTCATTGGTAATATTCATTTAGTGTCATTGGTCGTATATATCTAATTATAGTTGTCACTTGAATTTTCTCTAGATTTAAAATAAAGAGCACTAAAAATGATTATATTTATTTACTTTTTTTTTCTATTGCAGGTGATGCTCATAATGGTAAGAGTTTGAACAATTAAATTCTCTCATATGTCTTTATAATATCTTTAATAATATCTCTAGTAAAATCTCTAATAATATCTCGTAAACTATCTCTAATAATATTTCTAATAATATCTCTTTATAATATATCTAATAATATCTCTACTAATGTTTCTAATACTATATCTACATGGGCGCCCGCAAGGGGGGAGGGCAAGGGTGGCACTTGCGCACCCCCCTCCCTGGATTCATTGGATAAAATTTTTTTAGACAAAAATAGACAAAAAATTATTAAAGTAAAGAGAAAATAAAGAGAAAGTAACTAAGCTGATGTCCTGTCCGTTCGTTCACCATACGAATACGCTACAGTAAATTAAAACTACATTAAAACATTACTAAAAAAATTCCCCCCCCCCTAGAAATTTAATCGATTTTTTTCCCTCCCCCCCCCCCTAGAAAGTTTTCTGCGGGCGCCCATGTATCTCTAGTAATATCTCGAATACTATCTCCAATAATATCTCTTAATAATATATCTACTAATAACGATAATGATATATCTAATACTATCTCTAATAATATCTGTAATAATATCTCTAAAAGTAAATATTAATAATATCTCTTAATAATGTCACTAATTATATCTCGAATAAATATCTCATAATATCTCTAATAATATCTCTTAATAGTATTTCTAACAGTATCTCTAATAATATCTCTAATATCTCTTAATAATTTTTCAAATAATATCTCTAATAATATCTTTAATTAGACTATATCTCTTAATATCTATATCTCTAATAATATCTCTTAATAGTATTTCTAACAGTATCTCTAATAATATCTCTAATATCTCTTAATAATTTTTCAAATAATATCTCTAATAATATCTTTAATTAGACTATATCTCTTAATATCTCTAATTTTATTGTTCGCCAGCAGCGTAGTGTAGTTAATATTACAGAACATATTTAAGTAAATAATACAGTACATAGTGTAGTTAATAATACATTACATAGTGTAGTTAATTATACAGTACATAGTGTAGTTGATAATACATTACATAGTGTAGTTAATAATACATTACATAGTGTAGTTAATAATACATTACATAGTGTAGTTAATTATACAGTACATAGTTTAGTAAATAATACAGCACACAGTGAAGACTGAAATCATCAAGATTAAGTGGCCCCGGGCGGCGGGACGTGTGCATACCAAAGGTAACGGGTTAATGGAAATGTGTTCGAATGAAATTTGTTTCAAGAAAATTGTTAACGAAAGTTTGTTCTAATGGTAGCTCTAAAATTGTTCGGTTGGAACGGAAGGGGGTCAGGAACGGAAATTAAATAACTCACCACAAATAAAATATAAAAAAAGAAGGTGTAAAAAAAAGGAAAGGGGGGGGGTGCATCTATTGCATTTGCTCATTTGTCAACAATTTTGTGTTCAAACAATTTTTAAACCTATAAAACTTATTTCGCACAGATAACGTTGTACTGTGTTCCACCATCCGATTGTGTCCAGGTCTGCAATATGAGCTTAACAAACAGAGTACCCATTAAAGTCTACAGAGAAAAGTTCAACTCATACTGGAGCCATCACGATAAGTCGAGAGCAACTGGGGATATAAGCAAGATCGAAAAGTACATGCGGGGTGTTTCCTGTGGTCTTATGAACTTGGACCCGGCCACCTTGATCGTCGGCGGTAAACGTGTCCCTTATTCGGCGTGGCCCTGGTATGTGTTATTATGCAAGAATCAGCTGTGCTGCGGAGGAACTCTGATATCCCCAGACCTGGTCGTCACGGCTGCACGCTGCCTTAGCTTCTCGGAGATAGCCAGAACCGGTGTCAACAGCCGTTACGGGAGAGACCGATCACGTGAGCAGGTGAGGGGAGTTGCACACATCATCGTGCATGAGGACTATAACATCGTCGGCAATGACGTGGCGGTCCTGCTTCTGGACCAACCAGTCAATATAACAGGTGACTTTGTGCGCCCGGTGTGCCTGCCGTACGTCGACATCATAGACATGCATAACTGCTACTTAATTGGAACTGGAGAAACCAAAGACCGATTCTCAAACCAATATAAGAAACAGATGAAGGTCAAGTATGTGCCTCTGAACATATGTCAGATGATAAGTCGAATAATGAAATTTAAAATCGATGAGCGTTCATTGTGCTTTGTAGGGGCCAATGAAAACGACAGCGCCTGCTATGGGGAGTCTGGAAGTGGGGTGCACTGTTTCAATAACGGAAAGTGGCACCTGGTAGGGGTTGTGAGCCAAACGAGAACTGGGTGTGATCCGAGATTCCCCACCTTATATGTGGCTGTTCACTGGTTCATGGAGTGGATACTGGAAGTTGCTCTTGACATGATCGATCCTGCGTTGCTTGGCAAGAATTGACACGATCGATCCAGCTTTTCGAGACTAGACTCAGGATGGAAACTTTCAAATACACAAACATGAACTCTATAAGCGAGCCATGGAAAATAAATTATTTTTTAAAAGATAACGTGTGCTTATATAATTGTTCTTTAACTTACCTCTCTTGTGCATTGAAATTTATATCCATTTTATACAACATGTATTCATATGAAACAATACATCCTATACCACAATAACTAAATGAAACAATGCTACATATAAAACAATAACTCCATGAAGCAATACATATTCAACTGATCTACTCAATGAGGCATTTTTAGATAAACCTAAGACATTTTGGAGTTATTTGAATCAAACAAAATGTAAGCGCAAATATGATAGTTTGGAGAGAAACTTTAGAAAAGAACCTATAACTTTTACAAGTGATCATCTGATGGTCATCTATTGGTCGTCTGTTGGTCACATGTGGGCCATCTTTTGATCATCTGTTGGTCATATGTTGATCGTCTGTTGGTCATCTATTGGTCATCTGTTTGTCATCTGTTGGTCATAAGTTGGTCATCTGTTTGTCATTTGTTGATCACATGTTGGTCATTTTTTGTTCATCTGTTGGTCACATGTTGGTCATCTCTATGTAATTTGTTGGTCATCTGCTGGTTATTTGCTGGTCACATGTTGGTCATCTCTTGGTATCTGTTATTCATCTGTTGGACAAGCCGCTACAACGGCCAGTTTATTTACTGCCCTGAACATCATGAATAAAATAAACTGTTCATTGTGAACCAATTTGTTTAGCTCACCTTTCAATTTTTTATGTGACTTTTTGAATGGATAGACTTTCCGAAAGACATCTAGATGTAGGAAAATCAATATTTGCTATAAAATGGGGTTGATCGTGAGAGGTTGAGTTGTGATTGGTCGGGAAGGGTCACGCAAGGCCAGATCTTGGGGTTAGTTCTTAGTGTTCAGTTTGGGTTTATCGGAGTGCTCGTTGCCGAGAGAGTTCGGGAAAGATGAAATTAGTCTGAGGACAGGAGATTGGGACAATAACCACGTGGGACCAAATAGATAATGCATTTTCCCTTTTTGTAAAATAAATATGATTGATTAAATTGGTAATAAAACACCGCACATTTTAACTGTGTTTTCTTAATTGAAATAAGTTTTGTTGGTTATAAAAAGTTGTTGATCTTAAGAGGTTTTCTGTAGGGGCGAGAAAATATATTGCGTGGTTAAAAATTGTTTCGACATTGGAATATAAATTTAGCACATAGTTGGGCAAAAATTCCGAGATGGCTTAATAAAAGGAGCTCCTTAAATAATGCAGATGATATGCCACAGATTGGGTGGGTGGGGCATTGGGTGGGGCATTGGGTGGTTAAGGCAATATCTAAAAGCTACAATAGATTACACACCGGAAATTGGTATATAGATACTTAAAAAATGCAGTTTATGGGCATATGTGTACTTATATGTTGAGTTATATGTGTAATTATATGTGTACTTATATGTGTACGTATGTGTGTACTTATAGGTGTACTTACATGTATACTTATAAGTGTACTTATATGTGTACTTGAAAAAAGGACAGCTTAATTTTTCCGTATCTACAGTTCAAGGGTGAAGCTAAGAGGTGGGCACCAAATAATGATGATATCAATATTTTTACATTAAAATTTTTTTTGTACATATTTCGTGAACATTTAGCGTACAATTTTACAGAATGAGAGCGGGGACATTTTTTTGTGTACAACACTATCTAAAAACCCAAGAATTTTACAGGCGTTAATTATATTTGTTTAAGAGATACAGGTTTGTTTTCATTTCCCATCAAAACAGGTCGGTGGTTCCAATAAAAATGAGTTTATCTTTCCCTTCAATATCAAGAAATCGTTGGCTTTTTTTATTAATTTTTTTTTTTTTACATTTTGCGCAAATTACATTTTATGGACATGTCTTCTTTTTCCTCTATATATTTAGGGCCCACGATCAATTTATTAATTCATTGATTATTTTAGCTCCTATGCATGTAGAGGGGATTAGCAACGTGTTATGTAGGCGTCCCATTTTACTTTCAGTCATCCACTGACCCCGATTCGGCTGCACTGCGCTATGAGGGTGTGGCTTGCTAAATATAGATAGTCTCCCTTTGAACTCGGCTGCCACTAATTAATCTATAGCCTGTTTATTATAAGAATTCCGTTGAATATTGTTAAAGCGGCGGGAGCATTTGCGATACGTGTTCGG
Organism: Lymnaea stagnalis; assembly: GCA_964033795.1. Classification (NCBI taxonomy): domain Eukaryota; kingdom Metazoa; phylum Mollusca; class Gastropoda; family Lymnaeidae; genus Lymnaea; species Lymnaea stagnalis. The sequence continues at coordinate 539,131 of CAXITT010000173.1, forward strand.
TTCCCGAAAAATCTACTAAAAAATGCTATAAAAAAACGACAGATTGATTCACCTGAGCAGACGGCAGACAGGGGACGCCAGATGAGAGATGTGTGAGAGTGTACTATTCTTGCTATAGAGCTTTGTTTACTGCATGTTTGCTGATTCCTATTCGTCATTGTACTTTTTTCCACATTGTGTTTTTCTTCAAGGGTGTACCGGCACAGGTAAAACAGTATTCTGTAATTAAATGATTTTAATTATATTTATTTTGATTTTGTAATTTATAATTAACGTAATAAAACTTATTGATTGTAATTAGCCCTGGGTCGATTATCCAACTCTTTGTTAATGTATTTATCATTTGGTATTTTTTTTTTGTTATGTACTGTTTTAGAACGAGCAATACACTTAAATAAAAGATTAATCTCTCCATACTGACCACAGTGCGTAACACAATGCTTCTGTGCCTGGTGTTAAAGAGGATATTTCACTGGTTGCAAGGGCCACTCAGCGAGGGTATCATGAACTGGTGGTTGAAAGTCCTGGAGCAATAGAAGCAAATGTGTCAAGTGTAGTCGCTTCAACTGTTCCTTTTGGAAGCCTTTTACAGCCCCTGATTGTCTCTGGCTGGTGTGAGCCGGAACTGCCTGTAATGGTCTCGTCGCTGTCTATGGGGGAGAGGGACGAGTTTCTGCTTAATGCTGGAGCAGTGGATCAGCCCACATTTTATCTTGTACATTATGGAGAGCCTGGATAGCCAAAACAAAGGTATTGCTGTAGTGGTTCAGTACAAAGCTGCCGCCCGTCGCTTGACCGCCTCAAACATGTCAATGCTCTTCTGGGTCAATGGGTCCCAGACTGAAGATGCGTAATCTAAGAGCGACCGGACAAAGGCTTTATAGGCTCTTTCTTTCACACTGGAGTAGCCGATCTTTACATTTGACCATAAGAACCCTATGGCCTTGCTTGCCTGGTTGCACACAATGTGACATTTTGTATGATATTGAGAAAAGATCTTTCAAAAACTAAAGACGTTCAGAAGTAAACATTGGATCAGATATTCGACTTTAAATATATTCCGTTTTTAAACGATTTCCCTATAATATGATTCCGAAATGAGGAAGAGGTTGTGTAAATTTGTAAAGTTAATATATCAATTTATTTAACTCTACATATATTTAAAATGGTACACACTTTTTTAAAGTTAAGGACATATTTGTTTTAGAAAAAAATGGTTTCTTTGTAGTCTATTAGCGTGAACATTGGCTGGGTTGGCTTATATTATATGGAAGAAACAAATTCTGAAAACCAAATGATATGAGAAACGTAAATATCTATTTGTAGATTTGTCTTTACAAATAGTGGAAGTCTCATTTTATAATTTCATAAATATTTATTTCGATGGTGTTGAATTTTGTGTGTGCTGATTTTGCATTTTTTATACAGGACATAAAAACGCGATTTAGTTGGCTTAGTAAATTTTTTATATAAAATCAATATAATCCCGGTAACACCGGGTCACATATTCTAGTATGTAAATATGAGCTAAGCTGACCTTGTAACGCTTTCAATAGCCCATGTTATAAAATTCCTTATAAGTGCACGAAAATTAAAATGATTTAACTAATAGGAATTTCTTTAAAAAATTAAGATTTTTGTTTTATTTTACGTAAATCGAATCCATTTAATACGATAAAATAAAACTGCTTATATGTAAAAACGTGTAATCCTTACAATGTATGTATTATTATTCTAAATAAGGAAAAAAAAAATTAATTTTTTTTTATCTGGATGTGAGATTTAAACATTTTAATACTATTTTTAAAGCGAACTTACGACTTACGATACCAGATATTCGGGTTTTCCCAAATGCCTCATTAATTATTATAATTTATTAGATAGAGCCCGCCAAACATTGGCGGTGTGAACTTCCCATATAGTAATGTTACTTGACGAACCATGAACACAAGTAACAAACATTTAAGAATCTCAATATTTGCTACACCCCTTCCCCCATGAATCGTCACTGCACACCTTTTATTTCGCGCCCATGAACTCAGCATGCAGACTCATTTTTAAATCAAAGAAACATGACCACATTCAACCACACATGCTGCAACTCCACTGGCTTCCAATATCCTCTCGCATCAAATACAAGTCTGCCAATCTTTGCTTAAACTCGTTCACTGACCCTCACTTTCCTGTCTATCTCTCTGAACTGTTGCTTCCTTACATCCCCACAAGACAACTACGTTCTTCCATTGACAGTAGAACCCTCTCAATCCCAAGAACTAAAACTAAGACCATCGGTGAACGCTCCTTCTGCTTCCATGGGCCCACATTCTGGAACCAGCTCCCCTTCCATATACGTCATAGTGAAACCTCGTCCATTTTCAAAAAGTCCCTTAAAACTCATCTGTTTAGGTCCGCCTATGACCTGTGATGCACCCTCCTTGCCCTACCTAATTTTCTGTTTCGGTTTAATCCTGAAGTGTCAAAGTGTCCTCTTTTTATAGCCATTTTCATTGTTTCTATAGAATAGTAGTTACTATCCTAGTGTCTCCTTTGTATTTACTTAGTTTACATGTTTTAATAATTGTAAAGCGCTTAGAGCTTTATGATAAGCGCTATATAAAAATGCCTAAATAAATACATAAATAAAATATTAATATTCTTTTAAACTTTTAAACCGTATATTTTTTACACAATTCTTGAATTGAGACGATTTTATTTCCGAAAAGAAATATTACGCACCAAACGCAATTGCGCTATTAAAAAAATATATAAATCATTTCGCGTAGTTATCGGGACTTTGCACTAGTGAGCTCATTATTTAACCACACCATGGCATATCTATATAAAGCCTGCGTGGTGGTGTTTGACCTTTGCTGGCGAATTATATATAGATAGATCATTGAAAACCGTCTGGGGGGATACCCCTTGCAGCTCTCAGTGTAGCTGCCTTTGTATTGGTTCGGGTCCCTAGCCACTTCATTCTAGATAGCAACAGCAAAAGCACGTTGTGGTTAGATTTAACAGGATTTCATGTTTATAGAGAAGTTACTGAAAGTAATAATCAACTGCATCAAATGTGTGTGTCAATTTTTCTAACAGTGTTTTGTGCTATGAAGATAAAGAGTGAGACATAAGAAAGTAATTTATGAAGGCTTGAATGGTTTTATAATCATTCTCTTTAAGATCTTGTTGTGGAAGTTGATCTAGAACTAATAAAGAATTTGATATTTATATACCGGCATGAATATGCCATTTCTGATTATTTTGTTTATGGTTTATGAAGTTAACTCAGTGATGAACGATAGAAAATGATGTCTTTATTCTTTGACTTTTAATGTGAAATTAACAGAAGATTATTGAGAGATGAATACAGTGAAATTAATATATATTATTGAGAGATGAAAACAGTAAATTAACAGAAGATTATTGAGAGATGAATACAATGCAACTAATATATTATTGAGAGATGAATACAGTGAAATTAATATATATTATTGAAAGATGAAAACAGTAAATTAACAGAAGATTATTGAGAGATGAATACAATGATACTAATGGGAGATTATTGAGAGATGAATACAGTGAAACAAATAGAAGATGATTGAATTGCCAATACAGTGAAAATAATGGAATATTATTGAGAGATGAATACAGTTAAATTAATGGAAGATTATTGAGAGATGAATACAGTTAAATTAATGGAAGATTATTGAGAGATGAATACAGTGAAACTAATAGAAGATGATTGAAATGCCAATACAGTTAAATAAATGGAAGATTATTGAGAGATGAATACCGTACAGTGTCACTCCAACTGTAATGTTCAAACTCATGTTGCTTTCATCCCAATGCTTTGCTCGCCTGTGTCATCTGAGTTCCCGTGAAATGTTAGAGCTAGGACTTGATAATACTTGGAAAACTAGCAAAACAAATTCGTTTCAGTTTGAAATATATTAAAATATTTTAATTCTTAAGTAAAGGAACACTTAAAATGACTTGTGAAACTTGAAAACTATTGAAAATAAGTTTAATAAGAGGCCCTTATAATTAGCATCCACAAAATATTGCATAGATTTCAAAGAGTATTGCTATGCCCAGGACAATGTATCATTTTCAAAGCATTCACCTTGGAAATCATTAACCCATTGAGATACAAATCTTTGAACAGTTAACACAAGTACTCTATCAATTATTCATCAGTTATAATCCCATTAATAATCATTAAATGTGCAATGATAGTTCAGAACTTGATACAAGAAGTAAGGTGTCAGTACCAGATTAAAACCATATTTAAAGCATAATCGCCATCCTAATGCCGGTACCACATATGGTTAGGTCTACAGCAATCAACTGTACAGTACTTTTTGTTACGTCAAATTTCTCTGGCACATGCAGTTACATCAAGATGTTCGAGTACAAAATTTGTGCTAAAATTTCTTTTTGAACGCATTATTTTGTTTTAATATATATTATAGAGCTTTCAAAAACAAATTTGACGAACATTTTAACGTGTAAACTCAACAACAACAACAAAAAAAAAAAGATTCGACCAAATTTCCGTACGATCATTTTTCCGTCGACAAAATTTCTTTCGATTACATTTTATGTAACCTTCTGAAACAGAAGAAATTCAAACCCACATAGATTGAACTTATGACCTTGAGCAAATATAGTATGTATAATGATAACACTACTAGGTATTTTAGGGCCAGATAGAGTCATATAATTTGCATTCAGAATTTTTCTGTATTTTATTGTGTATATGTATTAGCTAACAAAGGAGAGAACTATTAAGTCAATGTATATACCAATTGTGAATAAATACTTGCAGTTATTTTCCCCATTTATAAAGACTTAATTTCAGTCTAAATGCTAATAGATAGATTATTATGTCTGTGTGGTAATTTGGCTTAAATTAACGAATCCCTGGACAGAGTGCAAAGAGAAGATCTCATACGACAGATACCCCTCACATGTAAAACATAAGTCAGATCACCATATATATATATGTATATGGTCGTGATGTGTTATAGCTAATTCCTAATTATACATTTTATTGCTCCATAAATTAAAAAACAAAACATTTTTTTTTTAAAACCAGCGTTTAAATTTAGCCAACAGAATAAAATTAGTGATGTTTTGCGTACTTGACGTGTGATCTTAGTTGACAGTCGTAGTTTTAGGTCACCTATGCGCTGGGACGCACCATTGTGATCTTAGTTGACAGTCGTAGTTTTAGGTCACCTATGCCCTGGGACGCACCATTGTGATCTTAGTTGACAGACGTAGTTTTAGGTCACCTATGCGCTGGGACGCACCATTGTGATCTTAGTTGACAGACGTAGTAATAGGTCACCCATGCCCTGGGACGCACCATTGTGATCTTAGTTGACAATCGTAGTTTTAGGTCACCTATGCCCTGGGACGCACCATTGTGATCTTAGTTGACAGTCGTAGTTTTAGGTCACCTATGCGCTGGGACGCACCATTGTGATCTTAGTTGACAGACGTAGTTTTAGGTCACCTATGCGCTGGGACGCACCATTGTGATCTTAGTTGACAGACGTAGTAATAGATCACCCATGCCCTGGGACGCACCATTGTGATCTTAGTTGACAATCGTAGTTTTAGGTCACCTATGCCCTGGGACGCACCATTGTGATCTTAGTTGACAGTCGTAGTTTTAGGTCACCTATGCCCTGGGACGCACCATTGTGATCTTAGTTGACAGTCGTAGTTTTAGGTCACCTATGCCCTGGGACGCACCATTGTGATCTTAGTTGACAGTCGTAGTTTTAGGTCACCTATGCCCTGGGACGCACCATTGTGATCTTAGTTGACAGTCGTAGTTTTAGGTCACCTATGCCCTGGGACGCACCATTGTGATCTTAGTTGACAGTCGTAGTTTTAGGTCACTTATGCCCTGGGACGCACCATTGTGATCTTAGTTGACAGTCGTAGTTTTAGGTCACTTATTCCCTGGGACGCACCATTACCTTTGCTTTTCTAAGACTATGTTCGCTACACGGAAAGCTGCATGAACCAATCATCCGAGAAGTCGGTTACCTCTGCTCATTACGTTCCGAAACCTCTGTTGTTTGACACGGCAATGATCGCGAGAAGCAAAGACTATTTCGCTACATTACTTCATGGTACGGTCAAAAACATTGGATAATAATTTTAAAAGGACAATTTGTTTACCACTTAGAAAAAATAACTAAAGAAAAAGAAAAAAAGTCACCAAACAAATGATTTCGGCATTAAATTTTAATTTTTAAAAAAATAAAATTATTCATGTGTTTTTAATCTCAACGTTGTGATGAATTTTTAGAAGTTAATAAAATAAAAATTTAAAATTAGACACAAAACAGGTGTTTTTACTTTATTATTTATATATCAAACGGTGTCAATATACACTAACTACACATCCTTGTTGGGATCAAAGGAAGCCATTTTATTAAAAAAATATATATATTTCAGGACAGAAAGTTTTCCGCTAGCTAAGCGCTAATTGCAATTAATATACGATAAATATTAATATGAAAAACTAATTGGAACTCATGTGGTCAAAACTTCTTCCTTTTATAACAAGAAGGAGTCTGGAAATCAGTTTTAGCATAATTGCTTCCCTTGATAAAATAACTAAAATGAATAAAGTTTAAAAGTAAATATTATTCAAAAACATGTATACATATAGAAACATTTATATATACATTTATATAGATCTACGTATATAGGTCCCGCTCAATGTGATAGAACATGTGGGGACAGTCCTGAAAGGATCGACACTCGTGGCGCTTCTCCCTATACAAAGACTAAATTCAACACGAGGGTAACAAAACAGCAGCACATGAACACAAAAGACAACACAGAGGACCTCAAGTTAAACTATGTACCTGGTGTGGTCCCATCAAATTCCCTCCACTTTCTTCACCAGAACATTTCGTACCTGAATTGACCTGATCAGCCATCTGCGCACCCACAGATAGATTAAATCCCATTGATCAACCATCTGCACACCCACAGATAGATTAAGGCCTACTGATCAGTCTTCTGCGCACCTACAGATAGATTAAGACCCACTAATTAGCCATCTGCTCATCCACAGATAGATGCAAGCCCACTGATCAGTCATCTGCACAGCCAAAGAGAAGTTCAGGCCCACTGATCAGCCGTCTGGGCACCCACAGATAGATCCATGCCCAGCAACAAGCCGTTATTTAATAGGGTCATGATCAATTTTCGAAGGACGAACTACCATCTCTCTGTATTCTAAAAACGTGTTAACATTGTCATGGTGCCCTTACACAGACCGAATTTAATGGCACAAATAGATGTTGCTTCACGGAAATCTGAAAATGACAAAAATACTGACATTATACATATGTTGGTTCATTGAAACCTGCAATATATACTTACAAAATTATAATATATTGTTGCATGGCGCCTCTTCACTCATATTAAAAATTTCAGTTTTTATTTTATACGTAATGTATTGGCTATATTACCACATCATGTATTTGCTATTTTTACCACATTATATATTTGCTATATTAACACGTAATGAATTTGCTATATTACTGACAAAATGTAGATCTTATTTTCCTGTGATCATCCACCGTTCAAAGCCAGATGCTCATCCTTGGGACATCCTTGTCTTTTACTTCATCACACAAACCAGTTTAACAGACATAAACACAGCAACACTGAATATATGGCTAGGAGTTCAATGCTATAATTTTATTATGCCTCGCCAAAACCTGACAGACAAAAGTACTTCAACAATACAACTCGTAAACTAGAGATCAACGTTCCATTTCAACGATCCATCTAGCCGAATCCTCACACACAGAACAAGCTACGCCTTGAATATCCCACAACGGCCACCCATGCTTTCTATCAACCATAACAACCACGAAAACTAACGCGTCATATCCCCTTACCCGAAAACGTCACACCACTCTCACACAATCGAGACAGTAACTCATGAAGTCTCTAAACCTAACATCTTTTCCTTGCAAAAAATGATGACAGTGATCTACACATAACAACAGTTATACCATTTACAATTACCACGTAATGAATTTGCTATATTACCACGTATTGTATTTGCTATATTACCATGTAATGTATTTTGTATATTACCACGTAAGGTATTTGCTATATTACCACTTAATGTATTTGCTAAATTAAACAATTACCACGTAATGAATTTGCTATATTACCACGTATTGTATTTGCTATATTACCATGTAATGTATTTTGTATATTACCACGTAAGGTATTTGCTATATTACCACTTAATGTATTTGCTAAATTACCACGTAATGTATTTGCTATCTAACCACGTAAAGTATTTCCTATATTACCACGTTATATATTTCCTACATTACCATGTTACGTATTTGCTATGTTACCACGTTATGTATTTGCTACAATACCACGTAACGTAATTGGCATATTGCCACGTAATGTATTTCCTATATTACTACGTTATGTATTTGTCATATTGCCACGAAATGTATTTGCTGTATTGCCACGAAATGTATTTGCTATATTACCACGTAATGTATTTGCTATATTACCACCATGTAAACTTTAGACCGTTAATTTCATCAACATATCCAGGTAAGAATTGAGTCAGCACCTAGGTGAAAGGTATGAATTTAATGGATTTTACCAATGGAGCGATACCTCTGCACAAATTGGTGTCAAAGATGAACATTTCTAGCACCAAGTTCAGATTAGCTTTAAGATGTCAAGCTATCAAATTGCTACAGGGGGGAAACATCATGTTTATAAACCACTTAGAAGAAACAGGTTGACTTTTTAGAGACCATGTGTTGTTGTTTTTTTTAAAATATAGACCAACACAATCTTTAAGGAGAGATTGTTGTCAGATCTCTCTCATGGATCTCTCGCACAAGGTAACATGTAATATTGTAATTATTGTCTATATCTAAATCTTGAAGCAGTTAATTGCTTTGATTTTTAAAATTATTATTTGTGACGTGAGCAATAACGAGAGTATTTTATCAACTGCAAGTTACATAACTAGACGTTCTAAATGACGTGGTTTAGAGAGTTTCACCCTGCACCTGAGGTCAAGGGTATGTCTACTAGAGACCGACCGAATTTCGGCTTCGGCTTCGGTTTCGGCGCCGAAAGTGGCAATTTTATCACTTTCGGCCAAGTTTCGGTTTCGGCCGAAACTGAAAAGTTAACTTTCGGCTTAATTTCGGTTTCGGCCGAAAGAGAAAAGTTAATTTTCGGTTTTTCTTCGGTTTCGGCCGAAATTGACTTAGACTTTCGGCCATCC
>CAXITT010000173.1:555050-596429 GCA_964033795.1 Lymnaea stagnalis
GTTCTAATGGTTTGTTCTAATGGTTTGTTCTAATGGTTTGTTCTAATGGTTTGTTCTAATGGTTTGTTCTAATGGTTTGTTCTAATGGTTTGTTCTAATAGTAGTTCTAATGGTTTTTTCTAATGGTTTGTTCTAATGGTTTGTACTAATGGTTTGTTCTAATGCTTTTTTTCTAATGGTTTGTTCTAATTGCTTGTTTTAATGGTTGTTCTAATGGTTTGTTCTAATGGCTTGTTCTAATGGTAGTTCTAATGGTTTGTTCTAATGGTTTGTTCTAATGGTAGTTCTAATGGTTTGTTCTAATGGTTTGTTCTAATGGTTTGTACTAATGGTTTGTTCTAATGGTTTGTTCTAATGGCTTGTTCTAAATGTTTGTACTAATGGTTTGTTCTAATGGTTTGTTCTAATGGCTTGTTCTAATGGTTTGTACTAATGGTTTGTTCTATTGGTAGCTCTAACATTGCTGGGTTCGTACGGAAAGGGACAAAAACGGATATTAAATAACTCACCAAAAAAAAAAAAAAAAAAAAAAAAAAAAAAAAAAAAAAAAAAAAAAAAAAAAAAAAAAAAAAAAAAAAAAAAAAAAAGAAAGTAAGAAGGTGTAAAGGGGAAGGGGAGAGAACTATTGCACTTTCTCACTCGTCAACAATTTCGTGTCATTATAATTTTTACACCTAATAAAACTTATTTCACACAGATGACTTTGCACTTTGTCCTACCGTCCGATTGTGTCAAGGTCTGCAATAGGAGCTTAACAAAAAGAGAACCCATTGATGTCTACAGAGATAAGTTCAACTCATACTGGAGCCCTCCCAATAAGTGGAGAGCAACGGGGGATATAAGCAAGATCGAACAGTACATGCGGGGTGTTTCCTGTGGTCTTATGAACTTCGACCCGGCCACCTTGATCGTTGGCGGTAAACGAGTCCCTTATTCGGCGTGGCCCTGGCATGTGTTATTATGCAAGAATCGACTGTGCTGCGGAGGAACTCTGGTATCCCCAGACATGGTCGTCACGGCTGCACACTGCATTAACTTCTCGGACATAGCCAGAACCGGCGTTAACAACCGTTACGGCAGTGACCGATCACGTGAGCAGGCAAGGAACGTCGCACACATCATCAAACATGAGGACTTTAACGAAATCCTCGACAATGACGTGGCGGTCCTGCTTCTGGACCAACCGGTCAATATAACAGGTGACTTTGTGCGTCCGGTGTGCCTGCCGTACGTGGACATCATAGACATGCATAACTGCTACTTAACCGGAACTGGAGAAACCAAAGACCGATTCTCAAACCAATATAAGAAACAGATGAAGGTCAAGTATGTGCCTCTGAACATATGTCAGATGTTAAGTCGAATAATGAAATATAAATTGGATGAGCGGTCAATGTGTTTTGTAGGGGTCAATCAAAATGACCGCTCCTGCTATGGTGATTCTGGAGGTGGGGTGCACTGTATCCACAACGGCAAGTGGCACCTGGTAGGGGTGGTAAGCAAAGCGAAACCTGGGTGTGATCCAAGATACCCCACCATTTACGTGGCTGTTCACTGGTTCATCGAGTGGATACTGAAAGCGGCTCTTGATATGATTGATCCAGCTTTGCTCGGCTAGACTTGACATGATCAATCCAGATTTGTTCGCCTGGACTTGACATGATCGATCCAGCTTTTCGAGGCTAGACTTGAGATTGTTGATCCGGCTTTTCAAAGCTAGACTTGATATATTTGACACAGGTTTGCCTTGCTAGAGATGATTTTTTCAAAGCCCGTTCAGGTGGTACATAAACAGAAATGCTTTAAAATGTTTAAAAAAAAAAAAAATTTTTTTTTTTTCTTTTCGCTTCACCACATGTTAAAATATTTTTTCTCCCTCGCTCACTTACTTTGGGGTATGGCTTCAGAACCCTTCAAATGACCTCTATAATGGAGCCATGGAAAATAAATTATCAATTTCTAAAAAAAAAAACTATATTAAATTGATCTTTCAATTTACCGCTCTTGTGCATTTAAATTTGTATCTGTTTTATAAACAACTGGCCACCATATTAAACAATACATCATATGCAACTGACCAACCCAATGAAACAATACATCATATGCAACTGACCAACCCAATGAAACAATATATCATATGCAACTGACCAACCCAATGAAACCACACAGGAGTGTGAATGTTTGCTATAAAATGTGGTTGATCGTGAGAGGTTTTTGTGAGGTTGAGTTGTGATTGGTCGGGAAGGGAGACGCAAGGCCCGATCCTTGCGTTAGTTCGTAGTGTTCAGTTTGGGTTATGCTGAGTGCTCTTTGCCTAGAGAGTTTTAACTTAGGTAAATGGTAGAGATTAAATTAGTCTGAGAACAGGAGGTAGTGTCATTGTCATGGGGCATTTAAAATGAGAACGTTTTGATAACGTCCAAGTAGTTTTAATAATAAAAGATCGCCATGAATTCAGTTGAAAGTTAGTTATTGTCTTACTTAGGAACCAAGCAATGGCTCACGTGTGTATGTCGTTAAGTAGTACAATGGCGCCAAGAAAACGAACCACGATTGTAAGGTACTGGAGACATCACGGTAAGTCGAGAGAAAAGGGGGTAACAAGCAAGAGAGAACGTGAAACGGAAGGAAGATGTTAACTGCAATGTTCTCAGATTGAAATAAAAGACAGCGAATTAACGAAATTGTAGACGAAGAGTCGATTTTCAAAACACGGTATCCAACATTTGTTTTAAAAATATGAGATAACTGTACATTCTTGTAGAACAAACCAGGCTCCTTTAGGACCTGTTAAAGTTTACCTACATAACACATTTTAATCCTATATTATTATATGTCTAAAAATGATTTTATTTTCAAAACGCGGTATGACTTTTTTTTTTAATTATCAAAATGCTGTAGATATTTTCGAACCAATCCGTGTGATTGGCAAGATATTCTGTGGCATTCTGCGCATGCGCACTAAACATCACGACGCGAAACAACAACAAACACGGTGCACAACGACAGAATGGATGAAAGGGTTGTTTGTACTATTAAATCTCGAAAAAGAAAGAAAAAAAGCTCAACAAGAGAAAAAGAAAAATAATTAAAATAATTTCTTCAGAAAGATCCCGTCGGTTACGTGAAATCACGATACATGGTTCTGCACGGTGAGTTACCGGTAACTTTATTTTAAAAAATACTAAATTTCATTTTACATTATTATTCTTATTCTTATGGTTACTACACATCAGAAGTGTTAAGGAAATGAAAATAAAAGTTTGCTTTACAGAGTTAACTGAGATGGAATGTGTAATAAATAACACAGTTAACTCTGTAAAGCAAACTTTTATTTTCATTTCCTTAACACTTCTAATGTGTAGTAACCATAAGAATAAGAATAATAATGTAAAATGAAATTTAGTATTTTTTTTCCATCTTTTACATGCAGATTACAGACTAAAAGAGGACTGACATATTTGCCCTCTGATTTGTATGTAAATAAGAAGCATAAACTTTTCCTGGAACAAAACCAAACTGCTATTGAAGATGATGCGCACTCTGAAACAGATACTTCATTATTTTCTATTGTGTCATTGTTCTAAATTCAAATAAAATGATTTTTTAATTGACCATTATCTTGTTTACTTTTGTTTAGAATTCAGATTTATAAAAACAAATCATGCAGACTTATAGCACTCTAAACATGACACTATTATTACAAGCGACTTCCCAGCATTTATAATACTGTTCTGTTAAAATATATCAATAAAAACCATTAATCATACACAATTATATAATGGTATATGATACAATTTTATTTTAGTTTGTGATGTAAGTGGTTTGTAATCTATAAACAACTTGAATTACTTGCTACTGGGAATAATGTTATGCTATCAAAATGGATACACAGCATTTTGTCGCTAAGTTACAGCTGGACACACAGCATTTTGAAACGAAATAAGAAATTCAACGAAGTAAATACATACATTTTAACTAACCTACATTTCAAATTTAATCATAATCTAACTTATATTTTGAATATATACCTAAATTAACTTTTTTCCCCCGAAAATTTGAGCCATCATTGTGTAGCAGAAAAAGTCGATTATCTCAAAAGGCCAAAAATGGAGATACAGCACTTTGAAAATCGACTCTTCGGATATCTGTTACAGATAGCAACCTTTCGAAGCATAAATAAATTGTTTTTTTCGGAAAAAAGTTGTTTTACATCGTTCATCTTACATCAGAGAGCAAACCTTCTCCTGCATGGACATCAGTAAATCCAAGCGTAGGTCTCAGCTCACTGAAACAGATTTGGTGTCGAGACTAAGAAGTAATTTTATCCCGGTCTACGGTTTATTAATTATTTAACTATTTTTAAAGTTTGTATCTTAATAATAACATACTGTCACTATTTTTGGGGCTAGTAAAAAGATGGCTGACTCGCAAATCGGTGCGCGTATAGAAATTCATGAAACATGGAAAACATTTTAATGAATCGCAATATTTCTATTTATTAATTTAAGAATGAGCTAGGGTATCCATATAACATTAAAGAAACGAATTAATTTAAATAAATTTGGATTCTTAAAAACAATAATTTTGATTTCTATTATTTTACGGAAATCGAATCGATTTCAATTCGCTAAAATAAAATATATCCCCTTTTATTTTAGTATATGTTTAAGTATTATTATTATAAATTAAAAATGTATTAAAATATAAATTAAATAACTACTATAAGTATTGTAACCCAATTTAAAAGCCAATATAATCTTTTTATAAGCAATAATTTGTTGTCTAAAATTTGGTATTTTAAATTCATATCACATTTATCGGGAAAACCAAAAAAATATTTATTTGTTTTAAAGTGAGTTATTAATATTGCGAAATTAAATTAAAATTAACTTTATCTAAATGTCTTCAAACAACATCAAATAAAAAAATTGATTAAAATCAGATAAAAAAAATACATTATTTTCATAAGGGCAAAATTTAAGCTTGGGAATAAAAAGCTTTTAAGTTTATTTTTATTTAATAACCTCGTGTATAAAAACTGATAATGTATTTTTCAAATTTTTTTAATGGAAAATTAATAAATATAATATTGATTGCGTTTTAAATTGTTACTGAAACAAAGCAAATTTTAATTTGTCTTTTTAATTGAAATAAGTTTTGTTTGTTATAAATGTTGTTGATCGTAAGAGGTTTTTGTGAGTAAGAGAAGTACATTGCGTGGATAAAGTTGGTTAGGACAATGGAATCATACTTCAGTTTAGAATTGGGCAAAGGAGCTACAATTCAGTTTAGGGTTGGGCAAAGGGAGCTACACTTCAGTTTAGGGTTGGGCAAAGGGAGCTACACTTCAGTTTAGGGTTGGGCAAAGGGAGCTACACTTCAGTTTAGGGTTGGGCAAGGGAGCTACACTTCAGTTTAGGGTTGGGCAAAGGGAGCTACACTTCAGTTTAGGGTTGGGAAAAGGGAGCTACACTTCAGTTTAGGGTTGGGCAAAGGGAGCTACACTTCAGTTTAGGGTTGGGCAAAGGGAGCTACACTTCAGTTTAGGGTTGGGCAAAGGGAGCTACACTTCAGTTTAGGGTTGGGCAAATGGAGCTACACTTCAGTTTAGGGTTGGGCAAAGGGAGCTACTTAATTAAGCAGAAGATACGCCACAGAATTAGCTGGTTAAGGCAATATCTAAAAGCTACAATAGATGACACACCGGAAATTGGTATGTAGATATTTTTTTTAAAAAATGCATTTTATGGGCATATATGTACTTATATGTGAACGTATATGTTGACCTATATGTGTACTTATAATAATATGTGTACTTTCATGTGTACTTATATGTGTAATTACATGTATACTTGTATGTGTACTTCTGTGTGTACGTATATGTGTACTTGAATATGTGTACTTATATGTGTACTTTTAAAAAGGACATCTTAGTTTTTCCATATGTACAGTTCAAGGAAGAAGCTTAAAGGTGGCAGGTCTGGCCAGACGGTTCCTGGCGCCCTGTGCAAGCTAAACTTTGGCGCCCCTATAAGTATAATCATTAAAGGAAAAACCTAGTTATTCGCTAATGAGTTTATTACCTATGTTTTGTTTTTTTTCATTGTTTGTTAAAAATAACTACACCATAGGAAATAAACTCATTACCGAATAACTAGTTTGTTTTTTTCATTTAATGATTATACTTATAAGTGATGCCATAGTTAAGCATTAGGTAAACTTTCGATCTGAGCGAAGCACCCGTTTGTCGTTCCCTTCCCTGTCCATGTATGGCTCCGCTCTTTTGCCGACTATGACGTACTGTTCTGTTTTGCGCTTGCAAATTTGCGCCCCGGAAAGCTTTTTATTTCCCCATAATCTTTCCGCTGAAATAATTGTAAGAGGCTCAAGGAAATACGGTAATAATAAATTAACGAAGTCGCTATTCGGGCCCGGGGCCAACAAGTTAGAGTTGGGGATTAAAATTTAAAAAAAAAATTAATGTTAGATAGTAAGACTAAACTTGTTATAAAAAAATAAGACAATTGAATGGACTATATGATTGTAATCTTAATTCTTAAGTTTAACTAAAATAAACAACCACAAATGACATCCGAATACCATAAGTCTAAAGGTACCCGGGTCCAAATAGGGGCTAATTTTGACTAAATGTCATTTGTGTTATTTTAGTTAAACATAAGAAGAAAGTTTACAAACATATGGTCCATTCAATTATCTTTCATTTGACACCAAATTTTGTCTCACAAACCCTACAATAATCTTTAAATATTTCTTAATAAATCCAAGCTCTCACCTCTCGGACCCGGGTCCGAATAGCCGCCATAAATTCACTCAACTCTGACTGTAGTCGGTTCGTCTCTCTGTCCACTGTGTCCTCACGACTGTTGTTAAAAATTCCCCAAATTATGTTACTTTGGATTGTTTTAATTGTTTTTTATATGTCCCCTGTTTTACTTTACATATGTAGCCGAGTGGTGACGTAGCTTACAGTTTACATAAAATCACAATAAAACAATCAGGTCTGAGAACTATAGCTTTTTAATTAATGTAAGGTACAATCCGTTGACTGAGCCGACAGGAAAATCTCTCACACCTGCCGCCGACCCGACGCATCCGTTCCACACCACAATCTCAAAAATGTACACACCCCAAGTCCCAGTTCTCGCCCCCCCCCTCCCACACACACAGTCACAGGGAACCCGCGTCTCGAGCTGACCATGGGTCAACCCCGTAGCCGGGATGGTTATTCCCGCGTGTAAATAACCTACATAAAATTTAAGGCCAATACACGGCTGAGTGTTGCTTTAAATGACCGTGGATGTGTACGTGCTTGGGGTTACCCATAGCAGTCACACTATGACTATGAGAGTGGATTCTCTTATTCCTATCTGTTCCATACTGCCGCATATAAACTGTTACCTAAAAGCAGTTGCAAATAGTGGCACATTGCCACACATAGATTAGTAATGCCACTAGGGCTATGTCTAGGGTATGATTATATTTCCTGATTAAGTACTCTTAACTAATCTCACTCCACACTCACTCCAACATTTAATTACACCCTCACTAGCTCTCACTTCTTTTAATACTATCACTATACTAAGAAACATAGGTGGTTCAGCCTACAAATAAATATTTAATTATAAACAGAATTAACGACACACATACATACATAGAGCAAAGTGTAATTAACTATCTAATACTTAGGTCTAATACAATTTTTCAATGGACTAAGTTGCGATAGGTGGGATGTCCTCTGTAGGTTGGTCCAATACACACACACTTAGACTTGGTTTAGCCTCTATATTTGGTCACTGGTCACGGCGCACTGCGGGCGCCTCCGTGGCGTAATTGGTCTCCGTTCTCTCGCACTGAGATGTGGTATGTGTAGACTAACACTCTAACAGTGGGCTCATACACACACAGCCATCTCGCTGGTCACTGGTCACTCCGCCGTCTCTGTTTATCTAGTAAGTCTAATGACTCAACTGTACTAGGCCTAAGTGGTCTATACTCTACGGCGTATACCATACCGACTGTACTAAGTTTAACTGTACTGAACTGTACTCAACTCAACTGTACTGACTCTAAATTAGCTCACTACACTGAGACTAAAGTCAACTGTACTAATTGTACTAGCTCAGGCTAACTCTAACTGTACTGGTACTAATTCAGACTAGACTGTTACTAACTTAACTGTTACTTACTGGCTAAAAATGACAATAACGAACACACGGCATAAGACATAGCTAACAATTAAAATCACATCACATTATTAATAATAAATCATAATCTAACAGTAACTATAGGCCTGAAATTTCTTAATAACTACACCTACAATTCTACATACACATGAATATGAAAATTAACAATACCGGAGATTTCCGTAAATAAGCCCTAGGCTTCAAAACGGAAAATTGATGTTACATGATTAAGATTTTTGTACCAAATGAAGGCACATGGGCGTTTGTATGGAAAATACAAACCAGTTAAACTATTTATTACCTGAGACACTCGCATGTAATTTCTTTATATATTTTTTTCTGTTTTTCAGCCAAAATCTTTTCTCAGTTGAAAATATGTTAAAAAACATTTTAAACGTTATTTTATTTTTGTAATAAAGATCAGTCGTAAGTAAAGTGAAAGGATCATTTTTGAAAGATTGTTTTTCTTCATATAAATTAGATTACCTGTAGATTTAAATGCAATCATTCATCCAAAAATATTCTTGAGAAAAGAAATACTGGTAATACTGATCAATAAAAATACAGATAACATAGTTAAGATAATTTACTTTAAAATTTTGCTGTTTTTAAATATTGAAAAAGTACAAAAAATGTTTTTAATCAGAGTCATTATCTGTAAGATCTTCAAAAGGGTCATAAGACTCTTCTTCATCATTGTTCTGTTCATATGTACGTCTGATGTCTTCTTCAGCTTCAAAATTGATTACAGCTTTCAATCGCTGGTTGAGATGCTTGTCATCATCACGTATTACCCCACATGCACTAAAGGATTTTTGTATGTTTTCAGGTGAGATCATTTTTACGCTTTCTGACACCATTTCAAGTAATTGGTCATAAGATGTTGTTTTTTTCCTGGATCCACCTCGTGTATATTCCTTCACCCCATTTTCAAACCAATCTTTCCATTTCTGCTTTAAAATAGCCTTAAATGGGAAATGAACACCAGCATCTAAGGGCTGTAGGAATGATAATAGCCTTAAATGGGAAATGAACACCAGCATCTAAGGGCTGTAGGAATGATAATAGCCTTAAATGGGAAATGAACACCAGCATCTAAGGGCTTGTAGGAATGATAATAGCCTTCAATGGGAAATGAACACCAACATCTAAGGGCTGTAGGAATGATAATAGCCTTCAATGGGAAATGAACACCAGCATCTAAGGGCTGTAGGAATGATAATAGCCTTAAATGGGAAATGAACACCAACATCTAAGGGCTGTAGGAATGATAATAGCCTTCAATGGGAAATGAACACCAGCATCTAAGGGCTGTAGGAATGATAATAGCCTTCAATGGGAAATGAACACCAGCATCTAAGGGCTGTAGGAATGATAATAGCCTTAAATGGGAAATGAACACCAACATCTAAGGGCTGTAGGAATGATAATAGCCTTCAATGGGAAATGAACACCAGCATCTAAGGGCTGTAGGAATGATGTTGTAGGAATGATGTTGTAGGAATGATGTTGTAGGAATGATGTTGTAGGAATGATGTTGTAGGAATGATGTTGTAGGAATGATGTTGTAGGAATGATGTTGTAGGAATGATGTTGTAGGAATGATGTTGTAGGAATGATGTTGTAGGAATGATGTTGTAGGAATGATGTTGTAGGAATGATGTTGTAGGAATGATGTTGTAGGAATGATGTTGTAGGAATGATGTTGTAGGAATGATGTTGTAGGAATGATGTTGTAGGAATGATGTTGTAGGAATGATGTTGTAGGAATGATGTTGTAGGAATGATGTTGTAGGAATGATGTTGTAGGAATGATGTTGTAGGAATGATGTTGTAGGAATGATGTTGTAGGAATGATGTTGTAGGAATGATGTTGTAGGAATGATGTTGTAGGAATGATGTTGTAGGAATGATGTTGTAGGAATGATGTTGTAGGAATGATGTTGTAGGAATGATGTTGTAGGAATGATGTTGTAGGAATGATGTTGTAGGAATGATGTTGTAGGAATGATGTTGTAGGAATGATGTTGTAGGAATGATGTTGTAGGAATGATGTTGTAGGAATGATGTTGTAGGAATGATGTTGTAGGAATGATGTTGTAGGAATGATGTTGTAGGAATGATGTTGTAGGAATGATGTTGTAGGAATGATGTTGTAGGAATGATGTTGTAGGAATGATGTTGTAGGAATGATGTTGTAGGAATGATGTTGTAGGAATGATGTTGTAGGAATGATGTTGTAGGAATGATGTTGTAGGAATGATGTTGTAGGAATGATGTTGTAGGAATGATGTTGTTTGGCCAGGAATACGTTTAACTGTTGCATCTATGTGGGTACATGCTGCAAGAACAGCTTCACTTGTGTAGGACCTGTGACTGTCCATGATCAACAACGATTTTCTTGTTACGAAATAAGGCCCTCTTCTTTTGTAGACATTTTCTAGCCGTTCATCATTAGATCCTCTGTCATGGAGCCGCCCTTTGACACAGTCAAAAAAATAATTTTCCGGAATGTCACATTTCGGTACATTTTTAAGTCCTTTCAGTATTACATGGCCTTGATAACCCGATCATAAGCACTTATGTATAAAACCACTGTATACCTTGTCTTTTCATGCCCTGTGTTCATGCCGTCAACATTTTTGTCACCAACAAAATGCAACGTTGAACTCCCAATCATGTCAACATAGCATAAGGTCTCGTCCATGTTGAAAATGTCATCATCGGTAAGTCCGAAAGTTGCTGTATGCACACATTCCATGCACTTTTTCACTGTCCTTTTAATCACCATTTTTTCTCTGTCATCTTGTTGGCCATGATGAGTTATTCTTCGTGAACTTAAGTTATGCCTCTTACAAAAATTATAGATCCATTAAAATTTATCAGAGCATTTAAAATCATCGCCGACTTCAAATTCTTCTTTCAATGCAAGTGCCTTCTCTCTTATATCCTTATTGTTGATAAGTTTCTTCTGCTCCCTATTTTTTACAAACCAGTTAAACAAATCATGTACTAACCTTTCATGAAAGGCTGGCCTTCCACCTCCAATCTGTCTTTTTCTTTTCTTATCTTCTCCCTGGCACAAATCATTTTTTTGTTTTAACCAATCTCTTATTCGCTTCCTACCTATACCAGTCTCTCTCGATGCTAGACTAATATTCCCTCCACATGCATTCTCTAGTTTCTTAATGATATCCCATTTATTGTCGATTGTGTAGGATTTTCTTTTTGGAGGCATGGTTTAAAGAACGCTTATCGAATTATAAACGGAAACGGAAATGCATGTGCGGGTTCAAAAAACAATTTTTTTTCCGGATTAATTTCCTATATAATATTCCGAAAATAATACAATTGTGGTTTTACGTTTATCGTTTGAAGTTTTATGTTTAACAAATTTAAAAAAAAACATTAAAATTTATTTTTATAATACTTAATGACAGTGACGATTCACCAGAAGTTTCGGTAAGTGGGTTTAATAATTTTTAACCTAATATAACCCCATGGGCCTGTATACGGAAAGACTTTCCGGCCCATGGGCTTATGCTCGGGTGGGCCTATTTACGGAAAGACTTTCCGGCCCATGGGCTTATGCTCGGGTGGGCCTATTTACGGAAAGACTTTCCGGCCCATGGGCTTATGCTCGGGTGGGCCTATTTACGGAAAGACTTTCATGCCCATGGGCGTATGCTCGGGTGGGCCTATTTACGGAAAGACTTTCCGGCCCATGGGCGTATGCTCGGGTGGGCCTATTTACGGAAAGACTTTCCGGCCCATGGGCGTATGCTCGGGTGGGCCTATTTACGGAAATCTCCGGTACTAGCCCAGACACTTTAAGATAACAAACTTCATCAAATAAATATGCCCGCCAGGTTCTACTGACAGACTTCAGGTGAAAGAAGGCGATAAATGATTAGGGGGTGCCTTTTATACTCTGTACAGGGACGCGTGCCCTGCATTATCATATGTGTCACTTGGTGTCCTGCATTCCTATATGCGTCGGTTGGGACGCTTGACCAGAATGAGTGCATTGCATAAGCTGGGCCATGGTCAAGGGGACCATGTTAATTTTCATTGGTCAGTGAGTCATTGTTATTAGTGTAAGGCCCAGCCTAAATAAGTAATATCACGTAGGGTAGCGATGGAGCGAGTGTGAGCCAGCGGGTCTCATAAAGATAATGACAAGCGGGACTCAACAACTGTCCTCTATTCCCAACTGTTGGAGCTCTCCCTGACTGTCCGCTTTCCTATCCGGCTGAGTTCTCCTCTAGTCCGTTATGACGGCACCATTTTATAAGTCACGAGTCCCAAGAGATTCCTTCCCAGTACTTTAATCGTATGCCTACATCTCAGGCACTTAAATTTTCCCTCCGTCTAGATGGTGATAAACCAGCAGCTTTAACGGTCGTCAGGGGCAATCTGAGGTGGTCAGTTGGTCGGTCCCTGGGCTGTGGGAGTCCCGCACCCCTGTACCACCCACTTCGCACCCAGGTCTAAACACTCCACAATATAAAAACCCATGAATTTTACAGGCATTAATTATATTTGTTTAATATATATATATATATATATATATATATATATATATATATATATATATATATATATATATATATATATATTGTTTTCATTTCCCCAAAATATAGGTCAGTGGCGGAAAAAAATATGGGTTAAGATTTATTTTCAATATAAAGAAATATTAGTTTTTTTGTTTGTTATATATATATATATTGTTTTCATTTCCCCAAAATATAGGTCAGTGGCGGAAAAAAATATGGGTTAAGATTTATTTTCAATATAAAGAAATATTAGTTTTTTTGTTTGTTTTTTTTTAAATTTTGCGCAATTTACAGTTTAGGAGAAGGTCTTCTTCTTTTCTATATATTTAGGGCACACTATCAAATTATTTGTAATTTTGGCTCCTATGTATGTAGAAGGGATTTTCAATGTTTCTGTGCCTGGTGTTGATGAGGATATGTCACTGGTTGCAAGGGCTACTTAGTGAGGGTATCATGCACTGGGGGTTGGAAGGCTTGAGGCAATAGACGCAAAAGTTTCAAGTGTTGTCACCTAAACTGTTCCTTTTAAAAGCTTGTTCCAGTCCCTGATTGTCTTTGGCAGGAGTAAGCAGAACCTATACTCGCTTCTTGATGGTATGAATCAGAACTGCCTTTGATGGCCTCGTCGCTGTCTATGGGGGAGAGGGACGAGATTCTGTTTGATGCATGAGCAGTGGACCAGCCCGTTATATATCTTGTAAATCAAAGACATCCTGGATAGCCGTCATAGTTCATTAAATGGTGACCAGCCTAGTGTTTCCAGCATGCAGCCATCACGAGTGGTATTCCTGTAGTGGTTCAGGACAAAGGGTGCTACCCGTAGCTGGACCGCCCCTGACCTGTCGATGCTCTCCTGGGTAAATGGGTTCCAGACTGTAAATGCATAATCTAAGAGCGGCAGGACAAAGGCTTCGTTAGGCTCTTTTTTCACACTGATGTTGCCGATCTTTAGATGTCTTGTTTGCTTGGTTTGGGCCAGTAGACACAAATGTTTGAAGTGTAGTATCCTCAAGTGTTCCTTTTGGAAGCTTTTTCCAGTCCCTGATTAACTTTGGCAGGAGTGATTTGTTTCTACACTGGCTGGTTTGAGCCGAAAATGCATGTCATGGCCTTGTCGCTGTCAATGGGGGGAAGGGACGAGTTTCAGTTTAACGCTGGAGCAGTGGATCAGCACATCATTTATCTGGTAAATTATGGAAAGCCTGGACGCACCTCCAAAGGTGAACAGCCCAGTGCGTCTAGCATGCTGCCAACACTAGAGGTATTCCTGTAGCGGTTCAGAACAAAGCTGCTTCCAGCGGCAGGACAGCCTCCAACAGGTCTTTTAAAATAGTGTTAGTCAAAAAGGCCTTTACTACGTTTTAGTATTTAAAGCCTTCAAGGAGAAGGATGGGGCGGTTGTTCCTGTACTAAGTAATACAAAATGGCTAATGGACTTGGTTTTTCAGGAGCTCAATGTACTCAACAAGAAGTTACAAGACCAGGGGTAGCTTATCAGTGTTGCCTATGACAATGTCAGGCATTCTGCACAAAACTTGTGTTATGGTTCTTAGAGAAACCTCTGCCATTTCCCAACATGCAAAGTACTCATGGACTCGGACACACGATTCGGTAGTAACTTAGTAGTAAGTATACTGATGCCATTGAAAAGCTACATATAGAATTTGATCACATTTTTTAGACTTCAAAGCACAGACAGCCACTTTTCAGCTTTTTGCTGACCCTTTCTCCTTTAATGTGCAATTTGCCCCACGCGGGAAGCTGAATGAAAAAACAGACAAGCATGGACATTTTATTGCACTGCCCTCCACCTTCCCTGAAATTTTTAGGTTGTTCAATCGGAGCATATGACTTTCTGGGAGTACCTATCTGTGTGAAAAAGCTCCTTTCTTTGAGCAGATTGTAAAATTTATACTTTAAAATTAATTTGTAATCGCTTTTTGTGGAATATTTGATGTGGCCCAGTCTCACTCAGATTCTATCTCCTGAGGCCCCCCCCCCTCCTGATGATTTGTGTTTGAGACCCTTGATGAAATGAATACTTTGGCTTTTACCATTTTATTTTAGAAGTAATATAAATTGCTTTACAATTTTTAAAAAGTTAGTGTGGTTGGAGGAAATTTGGCAAAAATGGGGAGGGGAGGCAAAAATAATATAAAATAGTTCCCTTTGCTTTTATAATGTAATTACAACCTAGAACATATGCCTACAACAATTATTGTGGCTCTAGTAGAGCCAATTGCCACCTAAATATATGTTATTAAGGCTATGAAAATATCATCACAATGTTTCACTGTTCTCGTAATACTAATGCTTCTTGTTTTCATTAATAGCTTGCAAGTTATCACTGTATTAATATTTCACCTCGTAACAACACACTGGTATTTCCGTGATGGTGACGTAATTATTTAGTTCGGAGATCAACCTCCCTCACCCCCCCCCCCTTGATGGCAAAAATTGTTTTTTTTAAAAACCATGTCCCTTAAAAATTGTTGTTCTGATCACGGGTCGCAAAAGACACCTATATTTATCTCCAATATCATAAAAGGACGCAGGTCTGCTGTAGCCCTACTACATAATTATAATACGAATGCGTGATACATGCAAACGCATGTTATTTCGTCAATAACAATGTTTGTGGTCGTGAT
This sequence comes from Lymnaea stagnalis, assembly GCA_964033795.1. NCBI lineage: Eukaryota > Metazoa > Mollusca > Gastropoda > Lymnaeidae > Lymnaea > Lymnaea stagnalis. The sequence continues at coordinate 570,462 of CAXITT010000173.1, forward strand.
GATGATGATGAATTTCAAGAAATTTATGGTTTGAAAAGGCCAAAGTTTTTTGTTTTTTTTAATACATTTTTAAAAAAAAAATAATAATAAAATGGAAATTTTACCATTCCCATGGATTCTGCAATATTATTCACCTTTGCCTATAACAACATTGATGAGCTTCATAATGATAAATCAAATGTGATACCAAAAATGTAGGAATTCAATAAAACTACGGTTCTAAATTTTAATTTTGAAACAATATTTAAACAAAAATAATGATATAAATATTACCATTCCCTTTTTTTTTTTCTTCCACTAAACTGTTTACATTTGTCTAGGCCTTCGGTTCTCAACCTGATGGTCGCGACCATTTTGGGGGTCGTACGACTCTCTCCCAGGGGTCACCTAAGAGCAACGGTAAAAAACATGTACTCGACAGTCATTAATAAGCAACGGAAATGATTTTGTTGTTGGGGGTCGCCACAACACGAAGAATAGTATTAAAGGGTCGCGGCATTAGAATGGTTGAGAACCTCTGGTCTAGGCCTATTAAAATGTAATTCGTTTGGCAATATAGGACAGGACAGGTAGGTCATCATGCAGCGGTCGGCAGCTTTCGCTCAGTATAAGTCATATATAGCATACAATGGCAGCAAGACGTCGATCACTAATAAATATCAGATTGTCGGCCTAGAGGCAGACAGACCATCTGAATTCTGATAGATGACCGAAGAACTCAGTTACATTCAGCCGGATGCCAAAAGTCTAAGTGTTTCGGCCGAAACCGAAACTAGGTCGAGAGTGATAAAATGGCCACTTTCGGCGTCGAAACGGAAGCCGAAGTCGAAATTTGGTCGGTCTCTACTCTCAGGGTAGCTGCCTTTGTTTTTGGCCGGTTCCCTAGCCTACGTGAATCCTTCCTCTTCAAAAGCACGTTGTTGTTAGATTTACAGGACTTCAAGTGTAAAGTTGTCCTTTAGAGAAGTTAACGAAAATAATAATCATCTGCATCAAATGTGTGTGTCAATTATCCTAATATTGTTTTGTGCTGTCAGGATAAAGAGTGAGAAAGAAACATTTACTTTTTATAATCATTCTCTTTAAGATCTTGTTGTGGAAGTCAATATAGAACTAATAAAGAATTTAATATTTTATATACCGGTATGAATTTGTTATTTCTGAATATTTTGTTTATGGTTTATGATGTTACCTCAATGATGGATGAAAGGAAATGATGTATTTATTCTTTGACTTTGAATGTGAAATTAATAGAAGATTAATGAGAGATGAATACAGTGAAACTAATGGAAGATTTTTGAGAGATGAATACAGTGAAATTGATAGAAGATTTTTGAAATATGAATACAGTGAAACCAATAGATTATTGAGAGATGAATACAATTAAATTAATAGATTATTGAGAGAGGAATACAGTTAAATTAATTGAATAGTATTTAGAGATGAATACACTGCCACTCCAACTGTAATGTTCAAATTTAATGAAGATTTTATCGCAACTATTTGCTCGCCTTTGTAATTTGAGTTCCCATGACCTCTTAGAACTAGGACTTGATAATACTTATGTAAAATAGCAAAACATATTCATTTCAATTTGAACTATATTAAAATATTTTAAGTTTTAAGTAATGCAACACTTAAAATTCCTTGTAAAGCTTGAAAACTATTTAAAATAATTGTAACACGGGGCCCATATGATTAGTATCCACAACATATTGCATAGATTTCAAAGAGTATTGCTATGCTCTATACAATTTATTATTTTCAAAGCATTCAACTCTAAAGTGTAATCAAGATTCTAATTCCGGTACCACATGTGGTTAGGTCTAGAGCAAGCAATCTTCCAGTACTTGTTGTTACGTCAAATTACTCTGGCACATAGAGTTACATTAAAATGTTGAGTACAAAAATGTTGCTTCATATTTCTTTTTGAACGCATTATTTTGTTCTAATATTTAGTACTAGAATAAATGACCCGATGTTATCGGGATAATAATGGTAGATCCTTTGCGATAATTTCTAACTGCTATTGCAAAAAACTCATCACAATTAATAATTTTAAAAATGCAATGATATTTACGTTTCTAACATGATTAAGTTTTGAGAAGAATTTATCTGCTCTATATTATCGGCCTACCCTACTCCTTTTCATGCTCCTAAACTACTTTTCCCTCCTCTAAACATGACATTAAATTACACAGTCTAAATTATCACTAATTATATCTCTTTGTCACTAAAGAAGTTAATTGAGGGACAATTACTACGTTAGAGAAATACTTTAGATTTACCCTTTCGTGCCCTTGAATTACAACTTTTTTTCTCTAAAAATTGTTTAAAAACCTTAAATTTACACCAAAAAGTCTATATATGATAAAAAATATTTTACATTATAGGTTTTCGATATATATTGATATCTTCAGCAAAAATTTAAACACATTGTCGTCTTTTTAAAAAAAATCATATACTATCAGATAATTGTAAAACAAATAACGTTTTTATCTAAAGAAGAATCGCGCAGCCGTTTTTCACGTCTATAACAGATTTGAGTTTTTTTATTTTATTTAAATGGTTAATCTCATAAAATACACACTCACTTTACTTTTTGCAAAGTAAAAGCAAAAATATACATTAATTTTTTGAAAGTAAATATTAACCCATCTCTATTTTTGAAAATTAATTTTTCAGGTGTGTAAAATGATTGGGTTTTGATATTCATGGGTATACCTATATAAATGTGCCCACGATTTGTTAACTCCATTAATTTTTTAAATTGGTAAACATGGGTATATTTCTAAAAAGAGAATGTAACATCTCTTTCTTCACATATATAATACAATAGAAGTTAACTATGTTGTCATCCACGTAAAAATGTACACATCTTATTTCCTACCTCCGACATGTACTTACCCAAGAAAATTAATTATTTATCAAAATCATTCCTTTATTTTGAGACGTATCTTGTGCTGCCTTGAGCAAAATGAATATACAAATATTTTTAATAAGAGAATGTAACATCTCTTTTTTACAAATGTAATACCATAGGTTTTTAATATATTGTCATCCACGTGAAAATGTACACATCCTATTTCCTACCTCCGAAATGTATGTACCCAAGAAGATTAATTATTTATCAAATTAATTCCTTTACTTTGAGACGTATCTTGTGCTGCCTGGGGCAAAGTAACCAATCACCTCGCCCACACAGATTTAAATAAAGTTAGAAAACTCTTCCAACCGATTGTAGTCCCTTCCACAACCAATTTAAAATAATTTTCACTTCATATGGTTCGTTCTTTTTTGTTTTAATTTTAAGTGGATTAGTTAATGCTATTTGGCTATGTAGTTGCGCTGCACTGTTTGACTTAAACTGCATTTTCTTATTAGAATTATATTTAAAGGTTAGTTTATATTACGTTATAACTTTAATAAAAGTATTATTTTGGAATTAAAAAAAGGCAAAATATTTACAATTTTAAAATATACACAGCTGAAATGTGTGTGTGTGTGTGTTTGATTAACAATTTAAAAAGCAATCATTTGTATTTATTAATTTTACCAATTTTATCAGTTTTGTCTCGCGCGGTTATTAAATTTAAAGAAACCTAAGAGTTTTGGAGAAATAGGCTATTCGCGCTATGACGTCATTTGCATGATTATTTAGAATAAATTAATTTAAAAAATTATTTAGCAATATTAACAACGCACTAAAAGACGCACTAAAATGACTGATGTTTGGGTTTTTCCGATAAATGTGATTACAGTGTAATTCTTTTTAGCATGATTTTTAATTTTAAAAACATTTGTCATAACTTTTAAACAAATATAAAATGTTTAAAATAGTTCCTAAGTTGATACTTTACATGTATTTGTAATTAATAATAATAATACTTGAGCGTTTAATTAAATAAAAGCGGAATTAAAATATTTTTTGCGCTTTCAAATTTATTCGATTTCCGTAAAATAATTGAAAAATACTAAGATTGTTTTTAGGAATCCGAACGTACTTAAAAAGTATCTCCCTTTTGGAGTTACGTCAGTATCGCACATTCTTATATATATAGTGCGTTCAAAAAGAAAGTTTAGGAAAATTTTAACGTGTGAATTGAAAAAAGTTTCGACCAAATTTCCGTTCGATCATTTTTCCGTCGACGCTATTTCTTTCGATCAAATTTCCGGTAACCTCCTGAAACAGAAAAACCTCCAACGCATATTGATCCGCCGAGATCAACAGTGAAACTATACAAGGCTAAGTCCACATATACTTAACATATGACCTTGAGCGAATAATAAAGTATTTATAGTGATGATACTATCGGTATTTTAGTGAAAGATTGATTCATATAACTTCAATTCAGCATTTTGTTGTATATCATTGTGTATATGTATTAGCTACCAAAGGAGCGAACAATTAAGTTCATGTAAATATCCATTGTGAATAAATACTTGCAGTTACTTTTGCCTTTGAAAATGACTTTGTTTCAGTCTAATTGTATATAGATAGATTGTTATGTCTGTGTGGTAATGTGGCTTAAATAAACGAATCTCTAGACAGAGTTCAAAGAGGAGATCTCATACGAGAGGTCCCCCTCACATGTGAAACATAAGTTAGATCACCATATATATATATATATACATATATATATATATATATATATTTTATATATATATATATATATATATATATAAAATTAATCTAACTTTAAACTGGTCGTGATGTGTTATATATAATTCCCAATTTTATATTCTATTTCTTCATGTATTAATAAACAACATTTGTGTAACATCTAGACAGAGAGAAAAGAGGAGATCACACACGAGAGGTCCCCCTCACATGTGAAACATAAGTTAGAACACTATATATATATATATACATATATATATATATATATATATATTTTATATATATATATATATATATATATATAAAATTAATCCAACTTTAAACTGGTCGTGATGTGTTATAGGTAATTCCCAATTTTAAATTCTATTGCTTCATGAATTAATAAACAACATTTGTGTAACCAATTTTAAATTGAGCCAAACGAAAAAAAAAAATTGATGTTTTGCGTACTTCACGTGTGTCCTTAGTTGACAGTCTTATGTTTATGTCACCTCTGCGCTGGGACGCAACATTACCTTTGTTTTTCTAATAATATATTCGCGACACGCAAAGCTGCATGAACCAATCATCCGAGAAGTCGTTTACTTCAGCTCATGCGTTCAGATGCCTCTGCTGTTTGAGAGGGCAATGATCGCGACAAGCGAAGACTATTTCGCTACATTACTCATTGTACGGCCAAAAACTAATGCAAATAATTGTAAAATCACAATTTGTCTACCACTAAGAAAAAAATAACTACAGATAAAGACAAAAAAAGTCACCAAACAAATGATTTCTGCATTAAAAGTTTAATTTTTTTTAAAAAATAATTTATTCGTGTTTTTTTTTAAATCTCCACTTTAAGTGAGGAATACGATTTTAAGTAAAAAAAAAATTTAAATTTAAAATTAGACACAAAACAGGTGTTTTTACTTTATAATGTATACGACAAACTGAGTCCATCTTCAATAACTACACATCCATGTTGGGATCAAGGGAAGCCATTTTATTTTTTTTTAAAAATCTTTTCAGGACAGATTTTTTTTTTCGCTAGCTAAGCGCTAGTTGCAATTAATATACGGTAAATATTAATATGAAAAACTAACTGGAACTCATATGGTCAAAACTATCTCCCTTTTATAACAGAAAGGAGTCTGGAATTAAGTTTTATCATGATTGCTTCCCTTGACAATAAATTTGGAGCCTGGTAACATCCTATTAGTTATAAAATAACTAAAATGAATGAAGTTTAAACGTAAATATTATTCAAAAAACATTTATACAGACAGAAACATTTATATATACATTTATATACGTATACAGGTCCCGTTTAATATGAAAGGACATGTGGGGACATTCCTGAAAGGACATGTGGGGACATTCCTGAAAGGATCGACACTCGTGGCACGCCTCCCTATACATAGATTAAACTCAACATGAGGCTAACAGAACAGCAGCATCTGAACACAAAATAGAAACAATGGCCAATATAAACAATGGCCAATATAAACAATGGCCAATAGAAACCATAACCAAATAGAAACAATGACCAATAGAAACAATGACCAATAGAAACAATGACCAAATAGAAACAATGACCAATAGAAACTACTTATCTTGTGCCGTAAAATAATTTTTAACATTATGATTGAAGCTTGGTGCGCAAAGACCAATTTTAACGCACTCCCGACAAAATTCGGCTGACAGGTCTACTTGGCGCCTCTGACAGGTCTACTTGGCGCCTCTGACAGGTCTACTTGGCGCCTCTGACAGGTCTACATGGAGCCTCTTCATTCATATTACAAAATTCAATTTTTATTTGATACGTAATTTATTTGCTATATTACCACATCATGTATTTGCTATCTTACCACGTTACGTATTTGCTATGTTACCAAGTTATGTATTTGCTATATTACCATGTAATGTATTTTCTACATTACCACGTAATGTATTTGCTATATTACCACGAAATGTATTTGCTATATTACCACGTAATGTATTTACTATATTACCACGTAATGTATTTGCTATATTACAACGTAATTCATTTGCTATATTACCACGTAATGTATTTGATGTATTACCAAGCAATGTATTTGCTATATTACAACCAAGTAAAGTGTAGACCGTTAATTCCGTCAAAATTTCCAGGTAAGAATTGGGTCAGCTTCTAGTCCAAAGTTATGAATTTATTTATTTTTTTAAATGGATTTTTCCAATGGAGCGAATTCTGTGCACAAATGTGTGCCTAAGCTGAACATCCCGTGCCATCAGTTCAGACTGGGGTTAAGATGTCAAGCTATTGAAGTCCTACATGGGGAAAATTTCATGTTTATAAACCACATAGAAGAAAAGGTTTTGTTTTTTTAGGCAACAATTGTTGTTGTTGTTGTTTTTTTAAAATATAGACCCAAATATATATTTTGTGGAGATTGTTGTCAGATGTATCTCATGGATCTCTCGCACAAGGTAACATGTAATATTGAAATTATTGGCTATATCTAAATCTTATAGAAGTTGATTGGTTTGATTTACACTTTTATTAGTTGTGATGAGAGCAAGAGCGAGATTATTTCATCGACTGCAAATAACGAAACTAGAGGTTCTAAATGGAATGTGTAAAATAGAGTAGGGTTGAGCCTAAGAAAGAAAAAAAGGAACGCAAGAAAACAACGAACGTGTCGGCAGAATGCCTCTGTCAACGACCTAAGCAACAGAAAAAACGGTCTGAAATAAGAAATATCACTTAGCTTGGACGTAGTATCCGTTTTGCTGCGCAAGGATACTATGTTCAAGAAAAGTGCTATTTCTTATTTCTATAGACTCTTCATCCCATGTACCTCGTGGCTTTTCAGGGCTCGGCGCTTCTCAGGGCATTCACCTGGGTAGATGTTACGGCAGTACAGTGCAGAGATCCATTCACTATGGAAGTGGACTCTTCATCCTATGTACCTTGTGGCTTTTCAGGGCTCAGCGCTTCTCATGGCATTCACGCGGGCAGATGTTACGGCAGTACAGTGCAGAGATCCATTTTATGGAAGTCGACTCTTCATCTTATGTACCTCGTGGCTTTTCAGGGCTCAGCGCTTCTCAGGTCATTCACGCGGGTAGATGTTACGGCAGTACAGTGCAGAGATCCATTCACTATGGAAGTGGACTCTTCATCTTATGTACCTTGTGGCTTTTCAGGGCTCAGCGCTTCTCAGGTCATTCACGCGGGTAGATGTTACGGCAGTACAGTGCAGAGATCCATTCACTATGGAAGTGGACTCTTCATCCTATGTACCTTGTTGCTTTTCAGTGCTCAGCGCTTCTCAGGGCATTTACGCGGGTAGATGTTACGGCAGTACAGTGCAGAGATCCATTCACTATGGAAGTGGACTCTTCATCATATGTACCTCGTGGCTTTTCAGTGCTCAGCGCGTCTCAGGGCATTCATGCGGGTAGATGTTACGGCAATACAGTGCAGAGATCTATTCACTATGGAAGTGGACTCTTCATCCTATGTACCTCGTGGCTTTTCAGGGCTCAGCGCTTCTCAGGGCATTCACGCGGGTAGATGTTACGGCAGTACAGTGCAGAGATCCATTCACTATGGAAGTGGACTCTTCATCATATGTACCTCGTGGCTTTTCAGTGCTCAGCGCGTCTCAGGGCATTCATGCGGGTAGATGTTACGGCAATACAGTGCAGAGATCTATTCACTATGGAAGTGGACTCTTCATCCTATGTACCTCGTGGCTTTTCAGGGCTCAGCGCTTTTCAGGGCATTCACGCGGGTAGATGTTACAGCAGTAAAGTGCAGAGATCCATTCACTGTGGAAGTGGACTCTTCATCATATGTTCCTCGTGGCTTTTCAGTGCTCAGCGCTTCTCAGGGCATTCACACGGGTAGATGTTACGGCAATACAGTACACTATGGAAGGTGACTCTTCATCCTATCTACCTTGTGGCTTTTCAGGGCTCATCTCTTCTCATGGCATTCAAGCGGGTAGATGTTACGGCAGTACAGTGCCGAAATCCATTCACTATGGAAGTGGATTCTTTATCTTATGTACCTCATGGCTTTTCAGGGCTCAGTGCTTCACAGGACATTCACGCGGGTAGATGTTACGGCAGTACAGTGCAAAGATCCATTAACTATGGAAGTGGACTCTTCAGCGCGTCTCAGGGCATTCATGCGGGTAGATGTTACGGCAGTACAGTGCAGAGATCCATTCACTATGGAAGTGGACTCTTCATCCTATGTACCTTGTTGCTTTTCAGTGCTCAGCGCTTCTCATGGCATTCACGAATGTAGATGTTACGGCAGTACAGTGCAGAGATCCATTAACTATGGAAGTGGACTCTTCATCTTATGTACCTCTTGGCTTTTCAGGGTTCAGCGTTTCTCAGGGCATTAACGCGGGTAGATGTTACGGCAGTACAGTGCAGAGATCCATTCACTGTGGAAGTGGACTCTTCATCCTATGTACCTCGTGGCTTTTCAGGGCTAAGCGCTTCGCAGGGCATTCACGCGATTAGACTTTACAGCAGTACAGTGCAGAGATCCATTTTCTATGGAAGTGGACTCTTCATCTTATGTACCTCGTTGCTTTTAAGGGCTCAACGCTTTTCGGGGCATTAACGCGTGTAGATGTTACGGCAGTACAGTGTAGAGATCCATTCACTTCGGAGTGGACTCTTCATCCTATGTACCTCGTGGCTTTTCAGGGCTCAGTGCTTCTCAGGGCGTTCACGCGGGTAGATGTTACGTCAGTACAATGCAGAGATCCATTCACTATGGAAGTGGACTCTTCATCCTATGTACCTCGTGGCTTTTCAGGGCTCGGCGCTTCTCAGGGCATTCACGCGGGTAGATTTTACGTCAGTACAATGCCGAGATCCATTCACTATGGAAGTGGACTCTTCATCCTATGTACCTCGTAGCTTTTCAGGGCTCAGCGCTTCTCAGGGCATTCACGCGGGTAGATGTTACGGCAGTACAGTGCAGAGATCCATTCACTGTGGAAGTGGACTCTTCATCATATGTTCCTCGTGGCTTTTCAGTGCTCAGCGCTTCTCAGGGCATTCACACGGGTAGATGTTACGGCAATACAGTGCAGAGATCCATTCACTATGGAAGTGGACTCTTCATCTTATGTACCTCGTGGCTTTTCAGGACTCAGCGCTTCTCAGGGCATTTACTCGGGTAGATGTTACGGCAGTACAGTGCAGAGATCCATTCACTGTGGAAGTGGACTCTTCATCCTATGTACCTCGTGGCTTTTCAGGGCTCAGCGCTTCGAAGTGCGTTCACGCGGGATGATGTTACGGCAGTACAGTGCAGAGATCCATTCACTATGGAAGTGGACTCTTCATCCTATGTACCTTGTTGCTTTTCAGGGCTCAGCGCTTCTCATGGCATTCACGCGGGTAGATGTTACGTTAATACAGTGCAGAGGTCCATTCACCATGGAAGTGGACTCTTTATCTTATGTACCTCGTGGCTTTTACGGGCTCAGCGCTTTTCAGGGCATTCACGCGGGTAGATGTTACAGCATTACAGTGCAGAGATCCATTCACTGTGGAAGTGGACTCTTCATCATATGTTCCTCGTGGCTTTTCAGTGCTCAGCGCTTCTCAGGGCATTCACACGGGTAGATGTTACGGCAATACAGTACACTATGGAAGGTGACTCTTCATCCTATGTACCTTGTGGCTTTTCAGGACTCAGCGCTTCTCAGGGCATTCACGCGGGTAGATGTTACGGCAGTACTGTGTAGAGATCTATTCACTATGGAAGTGGACTCTTTATCTTATGTACCTCATGGCTTTTCAGGGCTCAGTGCTTCACAGGACATTCACGCGGGTAGATGTTATGGCAGTACAGTGCAAAGATCCATTCACTATGGAAGTGGACTCTTCAGCGCGTCTCAGGGCATTCATGCGGGTAGATGTTACGGCAGTACAGTGCAGAGATCCATTCACTATGGAAGTGGACTCTTTATCCTATGTACCTTGTTGCTTTTCAGTGCTCAGCGCTTCTCATGGCATTCACGCGGGTAGATGTTACGGCAGTACAGTGCAGAGATCCATTCACTATGGAAGTGGACTCTTCATCATATGTACCTCGTGGCTTTTCAGTGCTCAGCGCGTCTCAGGGCATTCATGCGGGTAGATGTTACGGCAATACAGTGCAGAGATCTATTCACTATGGAAGTGGACTCTTCATCCTATGTACCTCATGACTTTCAGTTCTCAGCTGTTCTCGGGGCATTCACGCGGGTAGATGTTACGGCAGTACAGTGCAGAGATCCATTCACTATAGAAGTGGACTCTTCATCCTATGTACCTTGTAGCTTTTCAGGGCTCGGTGCTTCTCATGGCATTTACTCATGTAGATTTTACGACAGTACAGTGAAGAGATCAATTCATTGTGGAAGTGGACTCTTCATCTTATGTACCTCGTGCCTTTTAGGGCTCAGCGCTTCTCAGGGCATTCATGCGGGTAGTTGTTACGGCAATACAGTGTAGAGATCCATTCAATGTTGAAGTGGACTCTTCATCCTATGTAACTTCTTAGCTTTTCAGGGCTCAGCTCTTCTCATGGCATTCACGCGGGTAGATGTTACGTTAATACAGTGCAGAGGTCCATTCACTATGGAAGTGGACTCTTTATCTTATGTACCTCGTGGCTTTTCAGTGCTCAGCGCTTCTCAGGGCATTCACACGGGTAGATGTTACGGCAATACAGTACACTATGGAAGGTGACTCTTCATCCTATGTACCTTGTTGCTTTTCAGGGCTCATCTCTTCTCAGGGCATTCAAGCGGGTAGATGTTACGGCAGTACAGTGCCGAAATCCATTCACTATGGAAGTGGACTCTTCATCTTATGTACCTCGTGTCTTTTCAGGACTCAGCGCTTCTCAGGGCATTCACGCGGGTAGATGTTACGGCAGTACTGTGTAGAGATCCATTCACTATGGAAGTGGACTCTTCATCTTATGTACCTCTTGGCTTTTCAGGGTTCAGCGTTTCTCAGGGAATTCACGCGGGTAGATGTTACGGCAGTACAGTGCAGAGATCCATTCACTGTGGAAGTGGACTCTTCATCATATGTACCTCGTGGCTTTTCAGGGCTAAGCGCTTCGCAGGGCGTTCACGCGGGATGATGTTACGGAAGTACAGTGCAGAGATCCATTCACTATGGAAGTGGACTCTTCATCCTATGTACCTCGTGGCTTTTCAGGGCTAAGCGCTTCGCAGGGCGTTCACGCGGGATGATGTTACGGAAGTACAGTGCAGAGATCCATTCACTATGGAAGTTGACTCTTCATCCTATGTACCTTGTTGCTTTTCAGGGCTCAGCACTTCTCAGGTCATTCACGCGGGTAGATGTTACCGCAGTACAGTGCAGAGATCAATTCACTATGGAAGTGGACTCTTCATCCTATGTACCTTCTTAGCTTTTCAGGGCTCAGCGCTTTTCATGGCATTCACGTGGGTAGATGTTACGTTAATACAGTGCAGAGGTCCATTCACTATGGAAGTGGACTCTTCATCCTATGTACCTCGTGGCTTTTCAGGGCTCAGCGCTTCTCATGGCATTCACGCGGGTAGATGTTACGGCAGTACAGTGAAGAGATCAATTCACCGTGGAAGTGGACTCTTCATCCTATTTACCTCGTAATTTTTCAGGTCTCAGCGCTTCTCAGGGCATTCACGCGATTAGACTTTACAGCAGTACAGTGTAGAGATCCATTCACTATGGAAGTGGACTCTTCATCATATGTTCCTCGTGGCTTTTCAGTGCTCAGCGCTTTCTAGAGTATTCACGCTTGTAGATATTACGGCAGTACACTGCAGAGATCCATTCACTATGGAAGTGGACTCTTCGTCATATGCTCGTCGTGGCTTTTCAGTGCTCAGCGCTTCTCATGGCATTCACGCGGTTAGATGTTACGGCAATACAGTGCAGAGATCCATTTACTATGGAAGTGGACTCTTCATCTTATGTACCTCGTTGCTTTTCAGGGCTCAACGCTTTTCGGGGCATTAACGCGTGTAGATGTTACGGCAGTACAGTGTAGAGATCCATTCACTTCGGAGTGGACTCTTCATCCTATGTACCTCATGGCTTTTCAGGGCTCAGCGCTTCTCAGGGCATTTACGCGGGTAGATGTTACGGCAGTACAGTGTAGAGATCCATTCACTATGGAAGTGGACTCTTCATCATATGTACCTCTTGGATTTTCAGGGCTCAGCGCTTCTCAGGGCATTAACGCATGTAGATGTTACGGCAGTACAGTGCAGAGATCCATTCACTATGGAAGTGGACTCTTCATCCTATGTACCTTGTTGCTTTTCAGGGCTCGGCGCTTCTCAGGGCATTTACGCGGGTAGATGTTACGTCAGTACAATGCAGAGATCCATTCACTATGGAAGTGGACTCTTCATCCTATGTACCTCGTGGCTTTTCAGGGCTCGGCGCTTCTCAGGGCATTCACGCGGTTAGATGTTACGGCAATACAGTGCAGAGATCCATTTACTATGGAAGTGGACTCTTCATCTTATGAACATCGTGGCTTTTCAGGGCTCAACGCTTTTCAGGGCATTAACGCGGGTAGATGTTACGGCAGCACAGTGCAGAGATCCATTCACTATGGAAGTGGACTCTTCATCCTATGTACCTCATGGCTTTTCAGGGCTCAGCGCTTCTCAGGGCATTCACGCATGTAGATGTTACTTCAGTACAGTGCAGAGATCCATCTACTGTGGAAGTGGACTCTTCATCATATGTACCTCGTGGCTTTTCAGGGCTCAGCGCTTCCTAGGGCAATAACGCGGGTAGATGTTACGTCAGTGCAGTGCAGAGATCAATTTACTATGAAAGTGGGCTCTTGATCCTATGTACCTTGTTGCTTTTCAGGTCTCAGTGCTTCTCATGGCATTTTCGCGGGTAGATGTTACGGCAGTACAGTGCAGAGATCCATTCACTGTGGAAGTAGACTCTTTATCCTATGTACCTCGTGGCTTTTCAGGGCTCAGCGCTTCTCAGGGCATTCACGCGGGTAGATGTTACGGCAGTACAGTGCAGAGATCAATTCACTATGGAAGTGGACTCTTCATCTTATGTACCTTGTGGCTTTTCAGGGGTCAGCGCTTCTCATGGCATTCACGCACTTAGATTTTACGGCAATACAGTTCAGAGATCTATTCAATATGGAAGTGGACTCTTCATCCTATGTACCTCATAGCTTTTCAGGGTTCAGCACATCTCAGGGCATTGACGCGGGTAGATGTTACTTCAGTACAGTGCAGAGATCCATTCACTATGGAAGTGGACTCTTCATCCTATGTACCTCGTGGCTTTTCAGGGTTCAGTGCTTTTCAGGGAATTCACGCGGGTAGATGTTACGGCAGTACAGTGAAGAGATCCATTCACTATGGAAGTGGACTCTTCATCATATGTACCTCGTGGCTTTTCAGTGCTTAGCGCTTCTCAGGGAGTTCACTCAGGTAGATGTTACGGCAATACAGTGCAGAGATCTATTCACTATGGAAGTTGACTCTTCATCCTTTGTACCTCGTTGTTTTTCCGGGCTCCGCGCTTTTCATGGCATTCAAGCATGTATATGTTGCGGCAGTACAGTGCAGAGATCTATTCACTGTGGAAGTGGACTCTTCATCTTATGTACCTCATGGCTTTTCAGGGCTCATCTCTTCTCAGGGCATTTACGCGGGTAGATGTTACGGCAGTACAGTGCAGAGATCCATTCACTACGAAAGTGGACACTTCATTCTATGTACCTTGTTGCTTTTCAGGGCTCAGCACATCTCAGGGCATTAACGCGGGTAGATGTTACGGTAGTACAGTGCAGAGATCCATTCACTATGGAAGTGGGCTCTTCATCCTATGTACCTTCTTGCTTTTCAGGTCTCAGCGCTTCTCAGGGCATTCACGCGAATAGATGTTACGGTAGTACAGTGCAGAGATCCATTCATTATGGAAGTGGACTCTTCATCTTATGTACCTCGTGGCTTTTCAGGGCTCAGCGCTTCACAGGGCATTCACGCGGGTAGATGTTACGGCAGTACAGTGCAGAGATCCATTCACTATGGAAGTGGACTCTTCATCCTATGTATCTCGTGGCTTTTCAGGGCTCAGCGCTTTTCAGGGCATTCACGCAGGTGGATGGTATCTTTCACAACTGTAACTTCTGGGATGAGTGTATTTAAGACTTCTCTTAGGGAGAAAAGTCCATCAGCACAATGTCCTTTCGTTTCGAGGAATGAATTAGTCTTACGGATGGATTCCTGTGCGGGGTTTATAGACTCAGGGCTCAGTACATCGATTCCTCAATTCAGCTGCTAAGGTGCGGTTGAATGTACTGTAGCAGTACGGCGATATAGCAACCAGGCAATATCTGAATGACGATAAAAGAAGAGGTGGAACTACTTTTCTAATATTCTTTAGCTAAGAAATCCCTCTCCAGAGGCAACGATTTCAGATTGAGGTGTCAAAGGAGATAGAAGTTTTACAATGTTAATGTCCATTGTGGACATTCTTATTCGTCTTCACAATGGTCGGCGCAAGCGTGCATGGCTAGCGTCGACACGTGGCAATGATTCTTTTCATTCATAATTACACATTGACTTAATAATATACAGAATGGATTAATATATATATATCTATCAAACTGTAATGGATAACGTAGTGGCTACAGGACAGTCTATACGATGGGATTAAGTCTAGATAAGGAAATCCTCGGCAATGACGTGGCGGTCCTGCTTCTGGACCAACCGGTCAATACAACAGGTGAATTTGTGCGCCCAGTGTGCCTGCCGTACGTCGACATCATAGACATGCATAACTGCTACTTAATTGGAACTATCAAACCGTAATGGATAACGTAGTGGCCACAGGACAGTCCATACGATGGGATTAAGTCTAGATAAGGAAATCTCAAAATGGCCGACACGTGTCATATGTTGATGGCACGTGTCAAAAATTGAGAAAATATAAAATACAAAGGAATTAACTAATTTCATTCCAATCAGATAATACATACATTAAAACATTAAGTGTTTAACCAACTACGTACATGGTAATACAAATATTAAAATAAAGAAATTAAAACGAAATGTTCGTACAACTCACTAGGTTCAGAAAAAGCCGGATTTAAGGTGCTCTAAGTTGGCTGCTGACTAAAGAGTCCATGTCGAAAAGAAAGATTTTAGATCTGCAACGGCATTTATAAAGATTCTATTCTAATTGCGTATTGGACAATCGCTACCATGTGATGTCCGAGTCCAATGAACTTAATAATTTCAAGCGTGACATAATCGCTCACCCAAAATGAGGCATGGGGTATCGATAGCTTTCCCGGTTCGGTTCTTGACTCAGTTCGTGGCTCAGTCCGTTGGTCAGAATGATTTATCAGATCAGTGATTTTCCACATGAGGTTGACGGTGACCAGGGGAAATAACTTGTTTTGACCTTACAAAAAAGGGAAGAAAAAAAAAGGGGGGGGGTGGGGTTCTTAGTAGGTCGTCGTGATTACATGTAAATTTTTAGGTCAGCTCCATTTCGTTACAGTCATATTCATCTAATGTTATTGGTAATATTTATCTATTGTCATTAATCATATTCATCTATTGTCATTTGTCGTATTCATCTATTTCCATTAATCATACTCATCTATTGCAATTGTTCACAATTCACCTATTGTCAGTGGTCATATTCATCTATTGTCATTAGTCATATTCATCTATAGTTATTTGTCACATTCACATGATGTCAGTGTAATATTCATCTATTGTCATTGGTTCTTATTTATCTATTGTAAGTGGTCATATTCATCTATTTTCACTGGTCGATAGATTTAAAATAAAGAGCACAGCAAAATTATTAAATTTATTTACTTTTTTTTTTTACTATTACAGGTGGTGCTCATAATGGTAAGAGTTTTAAGAGTATATTGATTATCAATAAATATCTCTTAATGATATCTCTAATAATATCTCTAGTAACACCTCTAGTAATATCTCGAATACTAATCTCCAATAACATCTCTTAATAATATCCTTTATAAAATCTCTTAATAATATCTCTAATAATATCTCTAATAATATATCTTATATTATCTCTAATAGTATCTCTAATAAATCTCTTAATAATAAATATGTTAATATATCTAATATGATCTCTTAATAATATATATAATAATATCTCTAATAAATCTCTGATAATATCTCTTAATAGTATCTCTAATAATATTTCCAATAATATCTCTAATAATATCGATTAATAACATCTATAACAATATATCTAATAATATTTCTAATGATATCTCTTAATAATATTTCTAATGATATCTCTTAATAATATTTCTAATAAAATCTCTCATAATAACTATTAATAATATCTCTAATAATATCTTTTAAAAATATTTATAATAATATCTTTAATAAATCTCTGATAATATTTTATTATCATCTCTAATAATCTCTCTTAATATTACTTATAATAATGTTTCCAATGATATCTCTAATAATATCTCTAAGGAATATCTGTAAAAATATCTCTAATATCGTTCGCCAGCAACGTAGTGTGATTAATAATACAGTACATAGTGTAGTTAATAATACAGTGCATGGTGTAGTTAATTATACAGTACATAATTTAGCAAATAATACAGCACACAGTGAAGACTGAAATCATCAAGATTAAGTGGCCCCGGGCAGCGGGACGTGTGCATAACAAAGGTAACGGGTTAATGGAAATGTGTTCGAATGAAATTTGTTTCAAGAAAATTGTTAACGAAAGTTTGTTCTAATGGTAGCTCTAAAATTGTTCGGTTGGAACGGAGGGGAGGGGGACACAAACGGAAATTAAATAACTCACCACAGATAAAAAAAAAGGTGTAAACAAAAGGAAAGGGGGGGGGTGCATCTATTGCATTTGCTCATTTGTCAACAATTTTGTGTCCAAACAATTTTTAAACCTATAAAACTTATTTCGCACAGATAACGTTGTACTGTGTTCCACCGTCCGATTGTGGCCTGGTCTGCAAGAGGAGCATAACAAAAAGAGAACCCATTAATGTCTACAGAGAGAAGTTCAACTCGTACTGGAGCCATCACGATAAGTCGAGAGCAACGGAGGATATAAGCAAGATCGAAAAGTACATGCGGGGTGTTTCCTGCGGTCTTATGAACTTTGACCCGGCCACCTTGATCGTCGGCGGTAAACGTGTCCCTTATTCGGCGTGGCCCTGGCATGTGTTACTATGCCAGTATCAGCTGTGCTGCGGAGGGACTCTGATATCCCCAGACCTGGTCGTCACGGCGGCACACTGCATTAACTTCTCGGACATAGCCAGAACAGGCGTTAACAACCGTTACGGCAGTGACCGATCACGTGAGCAGGTGAGGAGAGTTGCACACGTCATCGATCATGAGGACTTTAACAACGTCCTCGGCAATGACATGGCGGTCCTGCTTCTGGACCAACCGGTCAATACAACAGGTGACTTTGTGCGCCCAGTGTGCCTGCCGTACGTCGACATCATAGACATGCATAACTGCTACTTAATTGGAACTGGAGAAACCAAGGACCGATTCTCAAACCAATATAAGAAACAGATGAAGGTCAAGTATGTGCCTCTGAACATATGTCAGATGATAAGTCGAATAATGAAATTTAAAATCGATGAGCGTTCATTGTGCTTTGTAGGGGCCAAGACTAGACTCAGGATGGAAACTTTCAAATACACAAACATGAACTCTATAAGCGAGCCATGGAAAATAAATTATTTTTTAAAAGATAACGTGTGCTTATATAATTGTTCTTTAACTTACCTCTCTTGTACATTGAAATTTATATCCATTTTATACAACATGTATTCATATGAAACAATACATCCTATACCACAATAACTAAATGAAACAATGCTACATATACAACAGTAACTCAATGAAACAATACATATTCAACTGATCTACTCAATGAGGCATTTTTTGATAAACCAAAGACATTTTGGAGTTATTTGAATCAAACAAAATGTAAGCGCAAATATGATAATTTGGAGAGAAACTTTAGAAAAGAACCTATAACTTTTACAAGTGATCATCTGATGTTTATCTATTGGTCGTCTGTTGGTCACATGTTGGTCATCTTTTGATCATCTGTTGGTCATATGTTGATCGTCTGTTGGTCATCTATTGGTCATCTGGTGGTCATCTGTTTGTCATTTGTTGATCACATGTTGGTCATTTTTTGTTCATCTGTTGGTCATAAGTTGGTCATCTCTATGTAATTTGTTGGTCATCTGCTGGTTATTTGCTGGTCACATGTTGGTCATCTCTTGGTATCTGTTATTCATCTGTTGGACAAGCCGCTACAACGGCCAGTTTATTTACTGCCCTGAACATCATGAATAAAATAAACTGTTCATTGTGAACCAATTTGTTTAGCTCACCTTTCAATTTTTTATGTGACTTTTTGAATGGATAGACTTTCCGAAAGACATCTAGATGTAGGAAAATCAATATTTGCTATAAAATGGGGTTGATCGTGAGAGGTTTTCTGTGAGGTTGAGTTGTGATTGGTCGGGAAGGGTCACGCAAGGCCAGATCTTTGGGTTAGTTCGTAGTGTTCAGTTTGGGTTTATCGGAGTGCTCGTTGCCGAGAGAGTTCGGGAAAGATGAAATTAGTCTGCGGACTTGAGGTGGGACAATAACCACGTGGGACCAAATAGATAATGCATTTTCCCTTTTTATAAAATAAATATGATTGATTAAATTGGTAATAAAGCAGCGTATATTTTAAATGTGTTTTCTTAATTGAAATAAGTTTTGTTGGTTATAAAAAGTTGTTGATCTTAACAGGTTTTCTGTAGGGGCGAGAAAATATATTGCGTGGTTAAAACTGGTTACGACATTGGAATATACATTTAGCACATCGTTAGGCAAAAATTCCCAGATGGCGTTATAAAGGAACTATTCTTTTTTATTTTTAATGACATTGTTGTACGCATTCATTCCCATAATTAATAATAGACAATTTTTTTTTTAAAATAGAAAAACTATAACAATTTTTTTTTGAAATAGAAGATAATGTGTGAAAATGGAATTATGCATAGTTCTCCCCAAGTTTACAATGAAGTTTTAAAAAAAAAATAATTTCCACGAAAACGGTTGTGGTACATGACTCCACGTAAATATGAAGGAGAGAGATCACTGTGCTTCTTGTGCCAAACTGTATTTTCAGTTTACGCTTTTTGAGTATTCATGTTTTCCACATTCTGTGTGTGGACATACGCGTCATCTGGATAAAAAAAAAAAATAATTGTTGTCTCTTTTTCTTCCTGGCATATCGGTAGCCTGGCAGTAATAATTATTTACATGTATTAGTATTGTGCTACACAACTTTATGACCTCTATACGGAAGCAAAAATATTAACAGACTCTAATGTAAGAATAGTTGTTTAAATAGCCCTTCCGAACGGAGCAACTGGATTTTTTCTTGGCCGACGCTCAAGTGGTAGATTACCAAAAGTCACCAACAAATTATTTCTGCATTAAAAGTGTAAAAAAAAAAAATAATAATTTATACATGTTTTAGTTTTTTTAATCTCCAGGTTAAGAGAGGAATACGTTTTTAAGTAAATAAACAAATTTAACCCCCCCCCCCCCCCAAAAAATAAAAAAAAAAAAAATAAAAATTTTATAATTTTTTTTTTTTTTTAAACCCCCAGATAAAAGAAGAATTCTTTTTAAAAAAAAAAAAAAAATTTCCCCCCCCCCCCCCCCCGCCACAAAACAGGTGTTTTTGCTTTATCATTTATATGACAAACTGCGTTAATATTCAGTAACTAGAAATCCTTGTTGGTATCAAAGGAAGCCATTTTATTTGCTAGTTGCAATCAATATACGGTAAATATTAGTATGAAAAATTAACTGGAAACCATTTGGTCAAGACTATCCCGATTGTATAGCAAGAAGGAGTCTGGACTTCAATTTTATCATGATTGCTTCCCTTGATAACAAATTTGTAGCATGGTAACCTCCTATTAGTTATAAATTAACTAAAATGAATAACGTTTAAACGTCAATATTATTCAAAAATATGTATACATACATAAACATTTATATATACATTAATACATATATATAGGTCCTGTTCAATGTGAAAGGTTATGTGGGGACATTCCTGAAAAGATCGCTATTCGTGGCTCCTCCCTATACAAAGACTGAATTCTACACGAGGCTAACAGAACAGCAGCCCCTGAACATAAAAGACAAGTCAGAAGAAATCAAATTCACTATGTACCTGGAGCGGTCCCACCAAATTCCCTGCACTTTCTTCACCAGAACATTTCGTGCCTGAATTGACCTGATCATCCACCTGCACACCCACAGATAGATTCAGACCCACTGATCAGCCATCTGCGCACCCACAGATATATTAAGACCCACTGATCAGCCATCTGCACACCCACCGATAGATTTAGACACACTAATTAACCATCTGCGCACCCACAGATAGATTCAGGCCCCCAGATCAGCAGTCTACACACCCACAGATAGATGCAGGCCATCTGATCAGCCATCTGCTCACCCACAGATAGATGCAGGCCCTCTGATCAGCCATCTGAACATCCACAAAATATTCAGGCCCTCTGATCAGCCATCTGCGCACCCACAGATAGATTGAGACCCACTGACCAGCCCTCTGGGCACCCAGTGATAGATCCAGGCCCAGCCACAAGCCGTTGTTTAATAGGGTAATGATCAATTTGAAGGACGAACTACCATCTAACTGTATTCTAAAAACTTTGTTAGCGTTTGTCATGGCGCCTTTACACAGACCGAATTTACTGGCACAGATATATGTTGGTTCATGGAAACCTGAAAATGAAAAAAATGCTGACATTATATATATGTTGGTTCTTGGATACCTGTCAGATGCAGAAAATACTGACATTATATATCTGTTAGTTCATTGAAACCTGTCACGAGCAATATATACTTACATAAATTATAATATGTTGTTGCATGGCGCCTCTTTACTCATATAATAAAATTCAGTTTTTATTTTATACATTGTTTATTTGCTATATTACCACATCATGTATTTGCTATATTAACACGCAATGTATTTGCTATATTACCACGTTATGCATTTGCTATGTTTCAACCTAATTTATTTGCTATATTACCACGTAATGTACTTGCTATATTACCACGCAATCTATTTGCTACATTTCCACATCATGTATTTGCTATATTACCACGTTATGTATTTGCTATGTTACCACGTAATTCATTTGCTTTATTACCATGTAATGTATTTGCTATATTACAACGTAATGTATTTGCTATATTACTACGTAATGTATTTGATATATTACCACGTCATGTATTTGCTATATTACCACCAATTTTAGTTTAGACCGCTAATTTCGTAAAAATTTCCAGGTAAGAATTGGGTCAGCTTCTAGTTGAAAGTTTTGAATTTATTTATTTTTAAAATGGATTTTTCCAATGGAGCGAATTCTGTGCACAAATGTGTGCCTAAGGTGAAACATCCCATGCCATCAGTTCAGACTGGGGTTAAGATGTCAAGCTATTGAAGTCCTACCTGGGGAAAATTTCATGTTTATAAACCACATAGAAGAAAAGGTTGTTGTTGTTTTTTTAAAATATAGACCAACATATATATTTTGTGGAGATTGTTGTCAGATGTGTCTCATGGATCTCTCGCACAAGGTAACATGTAATATTGAAATTATTGGCAATATCTAAATCTTGCAGAAGTTGATTGGTTTGATTTACACTTTTATTAGTTGTGATGAGAGCAAGAACGAGATTATTTCATCGACTGCAAATAACGAAACTAGAGGTTCTAAATGGAATGAGTAAAATAGAGTAGCGTTGAGCCTAAGAAAGAAAAAAGGAACGCAACAAAACAACGAACGTGTCGGCAGAATGCCTCTGTCAACGACCTAAGCAACAGAAAAAACGGTCTAAAATAAGATACTTCCAAGCTAAAAGATATTAATATCACTTAGCTTGGAAGTAGTATCCGTTTTGCTGCCCACGGATACTATGTCCAAGCAAAGTGATATTTCTTATTTCTAGACCGTTTTTTCTGTTGCTTTCTTTGGTGACAAAGGCTTTCTGCCGACACGTTCGTTGTTTTGTTGCGTTCCTTTTTTTCAGGTTTAACCCTACTCCGTTTTACTCATTTCATATTTTGTGCTAACCTGATTGCAGTCTCTCCCCTTATTGTCCAGGTTCTAAATGGTATGGTTTTGGGAGTTTTATACTGCGCCCGAGGTCAAGGGTATTTCTACGTTTTTTCAAGGATTCGTGTAACTGAATGTTTTCGCCCCCCCCCCAACCCAAAAATTCAACGGCTCGTGGGGTAACCAACAAAAAAAAAAAAAAATGCTTTTCATTCTTGATCAGGCCTTACGTTACTGTATCAAAGGATGTTATGGTTGGATCCACTATTTTGTAATCATTTACATAGAACCAACGTCTAACTTAAAGTAAACCATTAAATAGAAAGGGGAGTGCGTTAAAATTTGTCTTTGCGCACCAAGCTTCAATCATAATGTTAAAAATTAATTTACGGCACGATTTAAGTAGTTTCTATTGGTCATTGTTTCTATTGGTCATTATTTCTATTGGTCATTGTTTCTATTGGTCATTGCTTATATTGGCCAATGTTTATATTGGCCATTGTTTATATTGGCCATTGTTTATATTGGTCATTGTGGTGAAAATGACTTTTATAAAAGGGGTGCTGAAACAACTCTCTGCTGATTACCACATGTGCTTGTGTTTAGGGATATTTGGTTAGGTTGATTTTACACACCAAGGGTCATAATTACATTACCCATTACTTGCTTAACCACCAAATACTTCATAACAACATTTAGTCAATGAAATGAACTTATTTATTTACATGCATCCTAATATATGGAATAATTGTGAAGTATGTGCAAAACAACTTTCATTTGGAATCTATCTAAGTTCAAATCTATTATGAACATGGCCTCCCGTATAGCCCATTCCTCATCACAATTGCTTTGATTTGTATCGCATACGTATATACTCAGATCTTTCACACTTAACTTATCAGATAAGATAAATTCCTTACATTATATATCTTTTGGTTCATGGAAGCCTGCCACTATCTGAATTAATGACATTATATATCTGTTGGTTCATGGAAGCATGCCACTATCTGAGATTAATGACATTATATATCTGTTGGTTCATGGAAGCCTGCCACTCTCAGAAATTAATGACATTATATATCTGTTGGTTCATGGAAGCCTGCCACAATCAAAAATTAATGACATTATATATCTGTTGATTCATGGAAGCCTGCCACTATCAGAAATTAATGACATTATATATCTGTTGGTTCATGGAAGCCTGCCACTATCAGAAATTAATGACATTATATATCTGTTGGTTCATGGAAGCCTGCCACAATCAGAAATTAATGACATTATATATCTGTTGGTTCATGGAAGCCTGCCACTATCAGAAATTAATGACATTATATATCTGTTGGTTCATGGAAGCCTGACACTATCAGAAATTAATGACATTATATATCTCTAGGTTCATGGAAGCCTGCCACTATCAGAAATTGATGACATTATAAAAAAAAAAAATATCTGTTGGTTCATGGAAGCCTGCCACTATCAGAAATTAATGACATTATATATCTGTTGGTTCATGGAAGCCTGGCGTGACATAATCGCTCACCCAAAATGAGGCATGGGGCATCGATAGCTTTCTTGGTTCGGTTCTTGACTCAGTTCGTGGTTCAGTCCGTTGGTCAGAGTATTTATCAGATCAGTGACTTTCCACATGAGGTTGACGGTGATCAGGGGAAATAACCTCTTTTTGACCTTGAAAAAAAAGGGAGGGAGGGTTCTAAGTAGGTCATCGTGATGACATGTCCATTTGTAGGTCAGCTCCATTTCGTTGCAGTCATATTCATCTAATGTTATTGGTTATATTCATCTGTTGTCATTGATCATATTCATCTATTGTCATTTGTCATATTTATCTATTTCCATTAATCATACTCATACATTGCAATTTTTCACATTCACCTATTGTCAGTGGCCATATTCATCTGGTGCCATTAGTCATATCCATCTATAGTTATTTGTCACATTCACATGTTGTCAGTGTAATATTCATCTATTGTCATTGTTTCTTATTTATCTTTTGTAAATTGTCATATTCATCTATTTTCACTGGTCGATAGATTTAAAATAAAGAGCGCAACAAAATTATTAGATTTATTTACTTTTTTTTTACTATTACAGGTGGTGCTCATAATGGTAAGAGTTTTAAGAGTTAATTTATTATCAATAAATATGTCTTAATAATATCTCTAGTAACATCTCTAGTAATATCTCAAATACTGTCTCTAATAATATCTCTAAATAATATCCTTTATAAAATCTCTTAATAATATCTCTAATAAATCTCTGATATTATCTCTTAATATTATCTCTAACAATATTTCTAATAATATCTCTAATAATAACTCTGTATATTTATGATAATATCTCTAATAATATATCTTAATAATATATCTGTTAATATCTCTTATATAATCTCTTAATAATATCTATATTAATATCTCTAATAAATCTCTGATAACATCTCTTACTAATATCTCTAATAATATCGATTAATAATATCTATAAGAATATCTCTAATAATATTTCTAATAATATCTCTTAATAGTATTTCTAAAAATATCTCTCATAATATCTATTAATAATATCTCTAATAATATCTTTTAAAAATATCTATAATAATATCTCTAATAAATCTCTGATAAAATATCTTATTATCATCTCTAATAATCTCTCTTAATAATACTTTTAATAATGTTTCCAATGATTTCTCTAATAATATCTCTTAAGAATATCTCTAAAAATATCTCTAATATCGTTCGCCAGCAGCGTAGTGTAGTTAATAATACAGTACGTAGTGTAGTTAATATTACAGTACGTGTGTTGAGCCTTCTCGTCCATGAGGGGCATCCACCGATCATCGTCGGCGTCTGCGGTTCCTCCAAGGGCATAGGCCACCTACGAGAGACCTCCAGGCATCTCTATCCTGGGCCAGCTTCTCCAGGATCTTCCATTCATGGCCAATTTTCTTGATGTCTGTCTCCAATTCTCGGCGCCAAGTGTTTCTTGGACGGCCTCTTTTCCGCTTACCCTGTGGGTTCCATTTCAGGGCTTGCTTTGTTGTGTTAGAAGCAGGTTTTCTTAGTGTATGACCAATCCACCTCCACCGCTTCTGGAGAATCTCTTCCTCAATGGG
>CAXITT010000173.1:597304-639860 GCA_964033795.1 Lymnaea stagnalis
TGAGTTGTTTAATGGCCCTGCTAATCTCTTCTTTGGTGGGACTATTACAGTCAATTAGCAGGTCATTATCGGCTGGTTGGATATCTGGTGGATTTCTTGGTTCAGGCCTGTTCAGGAGCTCTTCAAAGTGCTCCTTCCATCTCCCTCTCTGTTGCTCCTCACTTGGTATGGTGTTTCCCATTTTGTCCTTCACTGGTCTCTCTACCTTGCTAAATTTCCCTGACAGCGTCTTAATGGTATCAAACAGTTCCCTCATGTTCCCCTGGTGAGCTGCATCCTCTGCTTCTTTAGCAAGTTTATCAACAAATTCCTTCTTGTCCCTCTTGATGCTTTTCTTAACTTCCTTATTTGCATCTGCACACTCCTTCTGGGACTTGTTTTTCTGTGCTCGGGTGCGGCTGTTATTCACTTCTGATTTCTTTCTTTTCCTTTCTTCTATTTTATTCAGCGTACCTGCTGTCATCCATTCTTTGTGTGCCTTTTTCCTGTTTCCTAGCACTTCTTGACATGTTGACTGGACTGTTTCTTTCATGCTTTGCCACTTTCCTTCGGTGGTTTCATCTTCAAGTATTTCTTGTAGGACTTGGAACTTATTGAATAGTGAGATTCTGAATTCTTCCTTTTTGGCTTGGTCCTTCAGGAGGGAGGTATTATACCGAGTCCTGTATGCTGTTTGCTCGGTATAATGTCTCTTTAGTTTTAATTTCATCCTGGCCACAAGAAGATGATGATCTGAGGCAATATCAGCTCCCCTCTTAACACGTATTACAGTACGTAGTGTAGTTAATAATTTTGGGTGAAATTACTTTTATATTAGGGGTGTAAGAAAAATCCTCTGATGGTTGTCACACCTGTTCGTGTCTGGGGGTATGTTGTAATGTCAATTTCACACACCAAGTGTCATAAAAACATACTCATTTTTACTTTAACTACCAAATACTTTATAACACCATTAGTCAATGAAATGACTTATTTATTTACAAGTATAAGGCATCAAAAGGGAATCGTATTCAAAACAACTTTCATTTGCACTCTATCTAAGCTCTAGTCTATTATAAACAATGGCCTCCCGTCAAGCCTATGCATCATCATAAAGGTTGCTTTGCTTTGTATCTTAATTGGATAAACTCAGTCCTTTTACACCTCACTTATCAGTTACTCGCGCTGATAGTCTGCTTGATTATCTGACTTGATTATCTAACTTGAACATCTGACTTGAACATCTGACTTGAACATCTGACTTGAACATCTGGCTTGAACATCTGACTTGAACATCTGACTTGAACATCTGACTTGAACATCGGACTTGAACATCTGAATTGATCATCTGACTTGAACTTTTGAAATTGATCAGTCACTAGCAGTGTGTGGAGGTGGCTCCTCCGATTCCTCACTCCTCGGCTTTTCATGGCGATCACGTGAGTGGGCTGACAGAGCGGCAGGTTATGGAGCGGCTCCGATGATCTGGTTAAATTGTGCACAACAGTGAGATCACTTCAACGTAGAAGTGAGTCTCTGGTCCTGTCCTTCGGGGCTGTTGGAGCTGTCACGCAAGGGGACTAAACAGCAATGCTATGCTCTAGAATTACTTCCAAGGGTGGAAGTGAATTCTTTAATTCTTTACCTCGTGGCTTTTTAGTGCGATCACGTGGGTGGATGACACCAGTCACAACTGTACCTTCTGGGATAACTCTTCCTCAGTACGCTGTGGTGGGTGTATGTAAGACTTTTCTTTGGCAGTAAGGTCCATCAGCTCGTAGTCCTTTAGATGCAGGTGATGAATAGGTCTTTCGGAGGTGGCTCCTGGCCGGGGTTTTTAGACCCAGGCCTCAGTAAACCGAATCCTCAATTCAGCTGCTTGGGTGCGGTTGACCGTACTGCAATAGTACGGCGATCTTGCAACCATATCTATATCTGAATATATGTGAATAATGATGATGTAACACATCTACTCTGACATGGCGTGGGAGCTTATTTCTTATGCTGTGGGTTATGTCAGTAGTATGGTTACTTATGTTATGTTGATATTTCAGGATGCCGACTAAGGCTTCTTCATTCTTCCACTTCTAATCCGGGCACGCAAATAAGAATACTGAATCCTGGTTAAAATCTGATATTCATTTACAAAAATTGATATGTACAAGTGTCTTATCAAAAAACTGAGTGAACGTATGTGTGTATATTCATTTAGAATGTCTGACTAATGTGTCTTAAGTCAGTGTCTTTGTCATTGTCTGCATGTTCAATGTGTCTGGAAAGGAAATCAGCTACTGTATTGTCTTTTCCTTTTATTGTCCTTATCTCATACTGATAATCTAATAGTATCAACGACCATCTGTTTATTTATCTGTTTGCTATCTTCTTTCTATTTAGTGCCATTAATGGCTTGTGATCAGTCAATAATATAAATTTTCTGCCCAAGAGATATTTCTGTAGTTTGGTAAGTGCCCACACAATTGCTAAGCATTCTTTTTCAATAGTTGAGTATTTTGTTTCTGAGTATTACTGGTACTACTATTTGAGATTTTTTGATTTCACCTTTCTCAAAATTTCTAATTAGAATATTGTGTTTTATTGTGTAATTATGTCCTCTATAAATTGTGTTATTGTCCTTAATTTTGTTTCTAATGTCCTGAATTTGCCTATCTTCTCTCTGCATTCTAATTATGTCCTCTCTAGATATTTGTTTTGGAATGTCTAATTTTTCTTCTATTTCAGGCTGTGTCTGACTGGTTTTATGTTGTTGTCTTGTTATTGCACTTATATACTCTTTGGTTAAATTTTTTGATTCAATCCAATTTAAGAATAGTTCTTGGGAATTATCTGGAATTTCTTTAATATTTCCAATTATTAACTGACATACTGGGTTGTCCATAAGTACTGCCGTTACCTTTCCTGTCAACCATGGACAGTCTATGTCCACTACTGCTTTATAACATTCAACTTTTGTGTTATTTGCTAACATGACTGTGGTTTTTTCAGATATATGGTCTTTAGGATCAATCAATTTTTTGTCAACTACTATTGTTGTACAACCTGTGTCTCTTAGACACTGAACAAGTTGGTTGTTTACATAAGAAGGAAAAAATTGTAAACTTCCTTCACTGTGACATGCGCTAGCTAAAGTTTCATGTGGTTTGGTGTTTTGTCTACTGTTAGTCTGATTGGAATTATATCTTTGATTTTTATATGGTTGTCTACTCCTATTTGCACTGTTGTATCTAATTGGACTACTGTTGGGTGATGTTCTCTGATAGTATTGTTGTGAATGTCCTAAATCTCTATGTAATTTCCTACACTCATATTTTTTGTGACCTGGAATGCCACAGTAGAAACATTTGTTGTTGTTTGAATAATTAGTATATGGTGTCTGGTAATTGTTTTGATGACTTTTCTGAAATTTATTGTTTTGCCATCTGGCAGGTAGGCTATGGTATCTTCTGTTTTGATATGTGTTTTGTTTTTGACTGTCCCTATCACTGGGTGTGTTTCTAATAGAGGCTAGTGTGCTGTTTCTATTGTCTAGCTCTTCATTGGGGTGAGCATCTTTAAATGTTGTGATTGAGTCAACTAACTCACGCTCATTTTTAATCTTTCTCTCTTTAAGGAATGAAAATAAAGAGACTGATGCATTTCTTAATATTTTGTCTATGATAAACATATCCAGTAATGCTTTTGGATCATTTAGGTCAATTTCAGTTAATTCAAGCCATTTGACAAGATTGTCTCTAATATTGAATATGGTGGTGTTAGGATCTACTTCTCTCTCTAGTCTTATGTTGTGGAAATTTTTTCTATAAATGTCTTCTGTGTTTCCATAGAACTTTAACAAAACTTTCTTTATATATGTATAATTATTCTTTTGTTCTTCACTAAGTGAATTGATAATGCTTAGGCTTTTCCCTGATAATCTGCTCAATAAAATATTAGCCCAAGTCTCTTCTCTATAATTGTAAGACTGACATATGCCTTCAAATTGTGACAGATAACTAATAATTTCTTCTTTATGTTCATTAAATTCTCTAAATTTGGGTTTATATGTGCTATTGGTTTCTCTATTGCTTGTTGATGGTGTATGCTGTCCTGATTCTATTCTAGCTCTTTCTAGTTTTATTTCTTCCTCTCTTAATTTCATATCCTGTTCTTTTAATTTCATATCCTGTTCTTTTAATTTAAGTTCTTCTATTTCTTTTTGTCCTTTTAATTTCATTTCTTCTATTTGTTTAAGATCGTTTCTCTCTAACATTCTAGCTTCTCGGTCTTTGTCTTTGTCTTGTCGGTCTTTGTCTTCTTTCTGTCTGTCTCGTATTTTGTCCATTTCTCGAGTTACGAAGTCAGTTAATTTCTCCTGCTTCAAACCAAGCTTCTCACCTACTTCTAATAATTCCAAGTACTCTGCCATTTTTTATGTGTAATGTGAGTAACTAAAATTATATTGTTATGTATCAGTATATCAGTTATCTCCTTATTCTTTGGTTATCAATTAAAATAGTTTACGATATTTCATATATCTACATGTTAATGAATGTATACACAAATGCAAGTTGATACATGAATTATAAGTTATAAATAAGTGTAAGAAAAATTTAAAATAATTAAATTGTCTACTTCACAACATAAATACAGATATGTAGACGTTTACATGAATACAAATGAGACAACAAATACAAAAGTACTGTTTAGTTTATGGACCACAAGATAGTAGAAAATATGACAGTAGGTTGACAATATGTATAACAATGACAAGACAAATAGCACAAATATGACACGATCTACTAAAAAACAACAGTTATGACAATGTACAAACTAGACTTCACAGCTAACACAAAATTATCCTACAGTGTTATAAATAGGGCCAGAAGAAACCTTTACCGTTTTAATAAAAAAACTTCCCTAGGAAAGATAACACCGTGGATGTCCCTACAGTATACTCTAAAATTAAACTTATATTACACAGAAAAAGTAAAAAATTTACTTAATCTAATTAAGTATGATATAAGTAGATTTTTAAAGTCTTAAATTATATATAATACATAACACATAAATACATAAATACCAAGTGTTTAAAAGAAATCCGTAGTTGGTCACCTCTGCTCCTCTGTGACGCTATGATTTCTGTGTAATCGATAATCCTATGTAGTAGATGCTCCTTCTAGGTAGTAGATAATCCTATGTGGTAGTGTACTTGGGTAAAATAATCCAATGAGAAAAGTTACACCACAAATTGCTGCAATATTCCAATGTAAGTACCTTGCGTAATAGTGTAATTGTGATAATCCAATAATTGAAAATTGTCTAATTTATCTCCGGTTCTGTTGCACTTGTGAGTAATTGAAGAATTACTTGAAGAATTACTTGACTTGAACTGTGCTGCTTGTATAAAGTAAAGATTATGCTGGGGAAATCTTACTTCCGCTGTCTTGATAAAACATCTCATCTGTAATGACATCAGACTTCTTTTGGTTTTGTGTGGATCATCTCTTTCGTTGACTAATAACTGTAAAATAGATTTCTTGCTGTTTCTTCCACGAGAATATTCACTCCACTGTTATATAATTGAAACAGTGTACCAGTTAGCTGTTTGAACTCTCAACTTTTGACTCCCGTGACTGACCTAAATTCAATCGTTGTCAGCTTGCTCTGTGTGTCGTGGACTCTTCTCAGACTTGACAAATACTCGGGCGTAATGACGTTCGATTCGAATGTTAAAATATATCATTGTTACTCAATGTTCTGTAATACATCGTTGTTCTGACACTTCTGACAATATTTGTAACGCATCGTCGTTACACCACTTCTGACACCATTTGTAACACACCTCTACTCTGACATGGCGTGGGATGTTATTTCTTATGCTGTTATGTCAGTAGTAGTATGGTTACTTATGTTAACACTTCAGGATGCCGACTCAGTCTTCTTCATTCTTTCACTTATTATTCAGGCACGTAAAGAAGAATACTCAATTCTAGTTAAAACTCACAGTACTTTATTGAACACACTTTATATTGATAATAATAATAAATAATCCTTGCATGAATGTAATTTCACATATATATCTATAGTATTCCATCATTAAGAAAGACACGTCCTCAGACTACTATAACTCAGCTCAACTGTCTAATCTCACAGCTCTCACGCTACTGCTCTATTCTCTACTGCTCTGCACTCAGCTCTCACTATCTCAGTCAACTCATACTTTATTATCAGCAAAGCGTGGAAGACCACCGCTCTGACAAAAACATAATTTTACTCTCCAAAAACGTGGAGTTCACATTTGCATCTCAAAATACATGGTCAACACAATTCACTGTTCACTCATGCTACCTCTCTGTTTTCATGTGAAAACATAGTCCGTTACAGATGAAAGAAAAGAAGGGAACAACTTTTCCAATATTCTTGGGCTACTATATCCCTCTCCAACGGCAACGAATTCAGATCGAGGCGTCAAAGGAGATATTAAATTATCTAATGTTAATATCCATTGTGGATAGCTGTATTCATCTTCACCATTGTCGGCGCAAGCATAGATGGCTAGCTGCTACACGTGGCATTGAATCTTTTCATACATAATTATACAATAACTTAATTAATATACAGGATGGATTATTATGATATATCCAATCAACTTTAATGGATAACATAAGGACTAATGACCATCCAGTGGCCACATCACCATCCATGAAGTCTAGATAATCAAAATAAAAAAAGGCTGACACGTGTCCTATGAAGAAAGCACGTGTGAAACATTGAGAAAATATAAAGTACAAATGAATTAACTAAATTCATACAGATCAGAAGATCATTCTAATCAGAATGATACTACATACATTAAATCATTAAATGGTTCACCAACTATGTACATGGTAATATAAAAAATAAAATAAAGAAATGAAATCGAAAAATTCGTTCACTCACTAGGTCAAGAAAAGCCATGAAGCTCTAAGTGGCTTCTGTATTGCCGATCACTAAAAGGCAGATTTTAGCTGCGCAACGGATTTTACAATAATTCTATTCTAATTGCTTATTGGACAATCACTACCACGTGATATCCGATTCCAATGATCTCAATAATTTTATGCGTGACGTAAAAACGATCGTTCACCCCAAAAAAGAGACATGGCTGTCTATACTTGTGCGTCCTTGACCCTTTTCTTGGTTCGGTTTCTCGTGAGGTGGACGGTTATCAAGGGAAATAACTCGTCCTGACCTTGAAAAATAGGGGGGGGGGGGAAGGGGACTTCTAGGTAGGTCGGCATGAGAAAATGGAAATTTTTATGTCGGCTCCATTTTTTCCAGAAAAATATGGTACGTAGTTAATAATACAGTCCACTGTGAATACTGAAATCATCAAGATTATTGTCGGTGAACTTGCCGGGGGGGAGGGGAGGGGGGAGGGGGAGGGGGGGAGGGAAGGGAAGTGTGTGGATACCAAAGGAAATGGGTGACTGGACATGTTTACGAAAGAAATTTCTTTCAAGAAAAATTGTTACCGAAAGTTTGTTCTAATGGTAGCTGGGTGGGAACGGAGGGGAGGGGGGGACATGGGAACGGAAGCTGGGTGGGAACGGAGGGGAGGGGGGGACACAAACGGAAGCTGGGTGGGAACGGAGGGGAGGGGGGGACACAAACGGAAATTAAAGAACTCACCACAAATAAAAAGAAAAAAAAAGTGTTTACGGGGTTGGAGGGGGGAATTATTGCATTTGCTCCCTCGTCAACAATTTTGTGTCAATTCAATTTTTACACCTAATAAAACTTATTTCACACAGATGACGTTGCAACGTGTCCTACCGTCCGATTGTGTCCTGGTCTGCAATAGGAGCGTGACAAAAAGAGAACCCATTGATGTCTACAGAGATAAGTTCAACTCGTACTTGACCCATCACGATAAGTCGAGACCAACGGAGGATATAACCAAGATCGAACAATACATGAGGAGTGTTCCCTGCGGTCTTATGAACTTTGACCCGGCGACATTGATCGTAGGTGGTAAACGTGTCCCTTATTCGGCGTGGCCCTGGTATGTGTTATTATGCAAGAATCAACTGTGCTGCGGAGGAACTCTGATATCCACAGACCTGGTCGTCACGGCGGCGCACTGCCTTAACTTCTCGGAGATAGCCAGAACCGGTGTCAACAGCCGTTACGAGAGAGACCGTTCACGTGAGCAGGCGAGGAACGTCATGGACATCATTGAGCATGAGGACTTTAACAACGTCCTCGACAATGACGTGGCGGTACTACGTCTGGAACGACCGGTCAATATAACAGGTGACTTTGTGCGCCCAGTGTGCCTGCCGTACGTCGACATCATAGACATGCATAACTGCTACTTAATTGGAACTGGACAAACCAAGGACCGGAACACAAACCGATATTTGAAACAGATGAGGGTCAAGTATGTGCCTCTGAACATATGCCAGATGATAATTCGATTATGGAAACTCAAAATCGATGAGCGGTCAATGTGCTTTGTAGGGGCCAATGAAAACGACAGCGCCTGCTTTGGGGATTCTGGAGGTGGGGTGCACTGTATCCACAACGGGAAGTGGCACCTGGTAGCTTTGGTGAGCCAAGTGAGAACTATGTGTGATCCAAGAGACCCCGCCATATATGTGGCTGTTCACTGGTTCATGTCGTGGATAATGGAAGCGGCTCTTGACATGATCGATCCAGATTTGGTCTCCTAGACTTGACATGATCGATCCAAATTTTTTCGCCTAGACTTGACACCGCCGATCCTTTTTTTTCGCTACTAGAGTTGAAATAATCGATCCGGCTTTTTGAAGCTAGACTTGAGATACTTGAGACAAGTTTGCGTTACAGATATGATTTTTTAAAACCTTTTCAGGTTTTACCCAAACAGAAATGCTTTAACATGAAAAAAAATTTAATTGTGTGCTTAACAACATGTTAAAATATTTTGTTCTTCTTTGCGCACTTACATTGGCCTATGGCATCAGAACCCTTTAAATGTACAAACATGACCTCAATAATGGAGCCATGGAAAATAAATTATCAATTTCTATTAAAAAAAAGTGTGCCTACCGTACATATTAAATTGTTCTTTCAACTTACTTCTCTTGTGAATTTAAATTTGTATCTATTTTATAAAAAAAAAAAAAAAAACAACTTGCCACCATATTAAACAATACATCATTTGCAACTGACCAACCCAATGAAACAATACATCTTATACTACTGACAAATTCAAAGAGAAATTTTTGGATGAACCAAAGACATTTTGGAGTTATTTGAATACAACGCAATGTCAGCGTAAATGTGATAGTTTGGAGGTAAACTTTAGAAAGGAACCTATAACTTTTGCCAAGAGGGCATCCGTTGGTCATCTATTAGTCGTCTGTTGGTGACACATGGGTCATCTTTTGGTAATTTTTTGGTTATTCATTGGTCACTAGTTAGTCATCTGTTGGTTTTCTGTTTGGTCATCTGTTGGACAAGTCGCTTAGGGCCAGTTTACTTACAGCTCTCAACATCGTGAATAACAAGAAACTGTTGATTGGGAACCAAGTTGTTTAGCTCACTTTTCAATTTTAATATGATATTTGGAATTGATAGATTTTCCGAATGACATCTAGATTTAGGAGTGTGAATGTTTGCTGTATAAAGTGGTTGATCGTGAGAGGTTTTTGTGAGGGTGAGTTGTGATTGGTTTGGGAAGGGACAAGCAAGTCCTGATCCTGGAGTTAGTTTGTGGTGTTGAGATTAGGGTATACAGAATGATCGTTGTCGACAGGGTTTTAACGAAGTTAAACGGGAGAGATGAAATTAGTCCGAGGAAAGGAGTTAATGTCGATGGGAATTTTAGATGAGAACGTTTTAATAACGTCCAAGTAGTTTTCATAATAAAAGATCGTCATGACTTCAGTTGAAAGTTAGTTATTGTCTTACGTAGGAACCAAGCAATGGCTCACATGTGCATGTCGTTAAGTAGTACAATGGCGCCAAGAAAACGAACCACGATTGTAAGGTACTGGAGACGTCACGATAAGTCGAGAGAAACGGGGGTAATAAGTAGAGGCCGACCGAATTTCGGCTTCGGCTTCGGCGCCGAAAGTGGCCGTTTTACCACTTTCGGCCAAGTTTCGGTTTCGGCCGAAACTTAAAAGTTAACTTTCGGCTTAATTTCGGTTTCGGCCGAAAGAGAAAAGTTAACTTTCGGTTTTTCTTCGGTTTCGGCCGAAAATGACTTAGACTTTCGGCCATCCGGCCGAAAGTGACTCAGGTTTTCGGTCAATTAATACTCAGCGAAAGCGATATTTAACAACAAACTAAGCGACGTTTAAGAACAAATTAAGCGATCTTTGAGAACAAACTAAACGATCTTTAAAACAAACTAAGCGATCTTTAAGAACTATCTAAGCGATCTTTAAGAACTATCTAAGCGATCTTTAATAACAAACTAAACGATCTTAATGAATAAACTAAACGATTTTTAAGACCGAACTAAATGATATTTAAGAACAAAACAAATGATCTTTACTATTAAACTAATTGATTTATAAGAATAAAATAAGCGATCTTTAACAGAAAACTAAATGTTCTTTAGGAACAAACTAAACGATCTTAAGGAACAAAATCAATTATCTTTAACAACAAACTAAGCGATCTTTAACAACAAACTAAACGATCTTTAAGAACAAACTAAACGATCTTTGACAACAAACTAAACGTTCTTTGACAACAAACTAAACGATCTTTCAGAACAAACTAAACGATCTTTAAGAACAAATTAAGCGATCTTTAAGATTAAACTTAGCGATATTTTAGAACAAACTAAGCGATCTTTATGAACAAACTCACCGATCTTTAAGAACAAACTAACCGATCAATAACAACCAACTAAACGATCTTTAAAAACAAATTAAGCGATCTTTTAGAACCACAATTTTTAGAGACCCGGTTTAAAAAAATAATATTTTGCATTAATTTCCCCCCCCCCACCCCAATTTTTGTCAAATTTTCTCCTACAATACTAATTAAAAAAATTGTAAAGCAATTTAAATTACTTTTATATTAAAATAGTAAAATCCAAAGTATTCATTAAATCAAGGGTCTCAAACTCAAATCATCAGGGGGGCGGGGGGGGCGCAGGAGGTAGTGTCTGAATGAGAGTGGGCCGCATCAAGTAATCCACAACAAAAGCGATTAAAACTGTTACAATCTGCTCAACCTTTATAAATAACAATAAAATCATTAAGGGTTCTCAAGAACTAGAATTCACTTTCATCCACCTATTCACTGTTGAATACAAAAATATATAGAAACATTTTTAAAAATAATCATAATTAGACTAGTCGGTGAGATTCGACTGAAACCGTCGCAGAGAGTCACGTTATAGATATGAGAATGGGGGAAACGGGCCGGGGCATTTACACTAAACTTTGTCATGTAGTGGGGCCGCAAAATATCGCCTTGCGGGTCATAAATGGCTCGCGGGCCGCGAGTTTGAGACCCTTATAATAGATGTTTATTTATTAATATTCACAATTATCTCATTTTTTATAAAAAGAATGTAAATATTTATACTTTCCCCATCATTTTCGATATATGCAGAATGTATGCGGGAAAGAATTTCAAAATATCTTAACATTTCATTTTCGGTTTCGGCTTCGGTTTCGGCCGAAATTCATTTTTAACTTTCGGCCTTTTTTCGGTTCCGGCCGAAAGTCATTTTTAAACTTTCGGTATTATTTCGGTTTCGGCCGAAAGTCATTTTAAACTTTCGGCCTATTTTCGGCTTCGGCCGAAATCAGAAAATCACTTTCGGTCGGCCTCTAGTAATAAGCAAGAGAGAACGTCAAACGGAAGGAAGATAATAACTGCAATGTTCTCAGATTGAAATAAAAGACAGCGAATTAACGAAATTGTATGTATCTGTTACAGATGGCAACCTTTCCAAGCATAAACAAGTTGTTGTTTTGAAAATAGATGTTTTATTTGGTTCATCTTACATCAGAGAGCAAACCTTCTCCTGCATGAACATCAGTGAATCCAATCACACGTCTCAGCTCACTGAAACAAATTTGGTGTCTAGACTAAGAAATACTTTGATTCCGGTCTAAGGGATACTAATTATTTAAATGTTTTTTCAAGTTTTATCTCAATAATAACATGCTGTCACTAGTTGTTGGGCTAGCAACAGGATTGGCTGACTCACAAATCTGTGCACGTACGGAAATTGATGAACAATGGAAAGTGTTGAATGAATAGCAATGTATTTATTTATTTATTTATTGAAGAATGAGCTAGGGTATCCATATAACGCTAAAGAAACCAATTAATTAAAATACGTTCGGATTCTTAAAAACACTAATTTTGAATTCGATTATTTTACGGAAATCGAATCAATTTGAATGCGCTAAAAATAAATCATACCCCCTTTTATTTTAGTATATTATATAAATTAGAAATACAATTTCTTTTTTCAAAATTCAGTATTTTAAATTCATGTCACATAAAAAATAATTTATCGGGAAAAACCAAAAAATCGGTTGTTTTGTGGTGCGTTATTAATATTTCGAAATGAAAGTAAAACCAATTTTATCTAAATGTCTTGAAACAAGAAAAAATGTTAAAAATTCGATGAAAATCAATTAAAGAAAATCTAATTATTTCATACGGTTAAAATGTAAGCTTGCAAATAAAAAGCTGAATTTTTTTTTTCTTTTTTTTTTTTAATAACCACGTTGGAAAATTCTGTTAATGTATTTTCCCCTTTTTATAAAATAAAATTAATAAATAAATTTGATATCTTTTTCAATTGTTAATAAAAAATTGCAATTTTATATTTTTTAAAAATCAATTAAAGAAAATATAATTATTTCATAAGGTTAAAATGTAAGCTTGCAAATAAAAAGCTGAATTTTTTTTTTCTTTTTTTTTTTTAATAACCACGTTGGAAAATTCTGTTAATGTATTTTCCCCTTTTTATAAAATAAAATTAATAAATAAAATTGATATCTTTTTCAATTGGTCATAAAACATCGCAATTTTAAATTTTTTAGTTTCATTGAAATAAGTTTTGTTTGTTATAAAAGGTTGTTGATCTTGGGAGGGTTTTTGTGACGCGAGAAAATACATTACGTAGTTAAAGGTGATTGGTACAATGAAATATTATTTTAATACAGGGTTGGGAAAAATTTCCGAGACGGCGTTATTAAGGCAGCTACTTTATAGAGCAGAAGATACGCCACAAAATGGGTGGGGCATGGGGTGTTTAAGGCTGTATATAAAAGCTACAATGGAATTCACACCGGAAATCGGTGTATATATATATATTTAAAAAATGCTGTATATGGGAATATGTGTACTTCAATGTGTACTTATACGTGTACTTATAGGTGTACTTACATGTATACTTGTATATGTGTACTAATATGTGTACTTGAAAAGGGACATTTTATTTTTCCGTTTATAAAGTTCAGGGGTGGAGCTCAGCGATGGGCGCATAATAATGAGGATATCACTATGTTTACATTCAAAAATGTTTTGTACATAATTCGTGAACATTTCGCTTAAAATTTTACAGAACGAGAGCGGGAATATTTTTATTGGAATAACAATATCTATAAACCCAAGAATTTTACTGGCGTTAATTCTATTTGTTTTAATAGATACAGATTTGTTTTCATTTCCCATAATACAGGTCGGTGGAATGAATAACTATGGGTTAAGATTTCCTTTCAACATAAAGATATATTAGATTTTTATGTTGTTGTTTTCGTTATTTTGCGAAAATTACAGTTTAGTGGCATGTCTCCTTCTTTTTCTATATATTGAGGGCCCACGATAAATTTATTAATTTATTGATTATTTTGGCTCCTATGCATGTAGAGGGGATTAGCAAAGTGCTATATAGGCGTCCCATTTTACTTTCATTCATCCACTGACCCCGATTCGGCTGCACTGCGCTATGAGGGTGTGGCTTGCTAAATATAGTCTCCCTTTGACCTCGGTTACCACTAATTAATCTATAGCCTGTTTATTATAAGAATTCCGTAGAATATTGTAGAAGCGGCGGGAGCATTTACGATGCGTGTTCTGTTCCCAAAAAATCTAAGTGAAAAGCCATGAAAACACGACAGATTGATTAACCAGAGCAGATGGCAGGCAGCAGACGCCAGACGAGAGAATTGTGAGAGTGTGTTTTTCTTCTATTGAGCTTTGTTGACTGCATATTGGTTGATTCCTATGCGTCATTGATCCTTTTGTACATTTTATTTTTCTTCATCGCTGTACCGGTACAAGTAAACAGTATTCTGTAAGTCAATGATTTTAATTACATTTCTTTTGATTTTGTAATTTATATTATAATTAACATAAAAAACATATTCGTTTTAATAAGCCCTGGTTCAAGTATCGTACTCTTTGTTATTGTAGTTATTATTTGGTATCGTCTGTTGTTATATACTGTTTTAGAACAAGCCATAAACTTGATCTCTCCATAGTGACACTGTGCGTAACACAATGTCTCTGGGCCTGGTATTGAAGAGGATATTTAACTGGTTGCAAGGGCGACTCAGCAAAGGTATCATGAACTGGGGGTCGGAAGCCCTCGGGTGAATGAATGACCTTTAAAAGATTTATCCAGTCCCTGATTGTCTTTGCCAGGAATGAGCAGTTCCTATACTGGCTGGTGTGAGCCAGAACTGCCTGTCGTGGCCTCGTGGCTATCTATGAGGGAAAGGGACGAGTTTCTGTTTAATGCTGGAGCAGTTGACCAGCCCATTATTTTTCTTGTGCATCATGGAGAGCCTGGATAGTCGTCGTCGTTCCTCCAATGGTGACCAGCCTAGTGTTTGCCCAGTGTTTGCCCAGTGTTTCCAGCATGCTGCCAACACTAGAGGTAACCCTTTAGCGGTTCGGAACAAAGCTGCTTCCCGTCGCTTGACCGCCTCCAACCTGTCAATGCTCTTTTGGGTAAATGTGTCCCAGACTGAAGATGCGTAATCTAAGAGCGGCCGGACAAAGGTTTATAGGCTCTTTCTTTTACACTGAAGTTGCCGATCTCTAGATTTTGCCATAAGAACACTAGGGTCTTGTTTGCCTGGCTGCACACAAAGTGAAATTTTGTATGATATTGAGAAAAGATCTTTTAAAAAAAACAAAGACTTTCAGAAGTAAAAATTGGATAATATATTCGACTTTAAATATAAGGATTCCGTTTTTAACGATTTCCAAAAATAAGATTCGAAAGTGAGGAAAAGGTTGTGTAAATTTGTAATGTCAATATATCAATTTATTAAAATCTGTACTGTTAATGCTACAGCTATTTAAAATGGAACACACTTTTTTTTTTTAAAGTTAAAAACACATTTGTTTTTCAAAAAAATTGTTTTTCTTTGTAGTCCACTGGCATGAACATTGGTTGGGTTGGCCTATAATATACAAAAAGAAATGCTCAAAGAAAATGATATGAGAAACGTAATTATCTGTAAATAGATTTGTCTTTAAAATACTGAAAGTTTCATTTTATAAGTTTTTAAATAGTTCAGTCGAGAGCGTTGAATTTTGTGTGTGCTGATTTCGGCACCTTTTATACAATACATAAAAACCCGATTTAGTTGCTTTAGTATAATTTGAATTTTGAGATGTTGAGACTTTGCAGGAAAAGTTGGAGATTAAGGCAGTAGCTCTCCATTATAATCCCGGTAACACCGGGTCATACATTCAAGTAAATAAGAATGAGCTTAGCTGACCTTGTAACGCTCTCAATAGCCCAGGATATGAAATTACCTGTAAGTACACGAAAATTAAAATGATTGAACTAATAAGAATTTCTTTAAAAAAATGAAGATTTTTGTTTGATTTTACGTAGGTCGAATCCATTTAAATCCGATAAAATAAATATGCTTATATTTAAATACGTGTACTACTTACAACGTAAGTATTATTATTCTAAATAAGGAAAAAAAAATATTTTCATCATTTTATCTGAATGTGAGAGTTAAACATTTCAATACTATTTTCAAAGTGAACTTACGACTTACGATACTAGATTTTGGGGTTTCCCAAGATTCCTCATGAATTATTATAATTTATAATTAAAAAACCGTCTTTGTCGATGTCGCTTTTCAGCTCTCAGGTTAGTAGTCTTTGTATTGGATCGGGTCCCTAGCCTCTGTGATCCCTCCCTCTCAGGTTAGTAGTCTTTGTATTGGATCGGGTCCCTAGCCTCTGTGATCCCTCCCTCTCAGGTTAGTAGTCTTTGTATTGGATCGGGTCCCTAGCCTCTGTGATCCCTCCACTTTATTCTAGATAGCAACAGCAAAAAGATCGTTGTGGTTAGATTTACACGACTTAATCTTTCCTGTAAGTGTAAAGTATAGAAATTAATGAAAGTAATAATCATCTGCATCAAATGTGTGTGTCAATTTTCAAAATATTGTTTGGTGCCGTGAGGATAAAGAGTGAAAACTAAGAAATAAATTTATGACAGCTTAAATGGTTTTATAACAATTCTTTAGTTTAAGATCTTGCTGTGGAAGTTGATCTAGAACTAATACGGTCATATTGGAGATGGCGTCGGTGGGTCGTCGAGCGCGAGCTCTCAATACCCCTCCCGGCACACCCCCACACGGTCGACGCCACGTTTTCCCGCCGCCAGACAGTGCAGAAGCACGCCGGAAACCTCCCTTCTTTACTGGGGGACGTCCGGTCGACTAAAAACGCTGCGTTTAAAGCGTTCGCGGTCCACTCTAATTGGGTAGGGACGGCTTTACTTCCTCTCCGGGGAAAGGTGTTGCGTTACCTCCCCCCACCGCCCAGGGAGTTGTCCGGTCGGGACGTAGCGGGAACGAAACGGTCGCCTACGAGCGGCTTTCTCTGGGCGCGTAGTTTTAATCATCGGCAGAGGTTGTGGCCACCACCTAAGCCTCATATCCATTAACGGCAACAAGTAATCATGTTATTGCGAGCCTTCCCTTATGTTGGAAGTCTTGCAAGTGGGCCGGGATCTTTTAGCTTCGGGAGGACACCTACGTACTGGTCTCTTACGCCGCGTAGAGGCAACATCCCATGTGACACCTCCGAGTCGCCCCGGTGGTGCTAGACTTTGACATAGAGACGTTCTGTCGTGGTCCTAGGAGATCTAGAACTAATAAAGAATTTGATATTTATATACCGGTATGAATTTGCAATTTCTGATTATTTTGTTTATCGTTTATGAAGTTAACTCAGTGAAGGACCATACAAAATGTCTAAATAGAAAATTATTCAGAGATGAATACAGTGAAATTAATGGAAGATTATTGAGAGATGAATACAGTGAAACTAAAAGGTTATTGAGAGAAGAATACAGTGAAATTAATATATTATTGATATATGAACACAGTGAATTAAAGGATGATTATTGAGAGATGAATACAGTGAAATTAATCGATCATTGAGAGATGGATACAATGAAATTAACAGAACATTTTTGAAATCCCAGTATACTGAAATTAATGTCAGATTATTGAAAGATGAATTCAATGTCACTTCAACAGTAATTTTAAAATTCAATGGTGATTTCTTCGCAGTTCTTCGCTCGCCCGAGTAATTTGAGTTCCCATGAATTGTTAAAACTAAGACTTGATAATAATTATGTGAAATAGCAAAA
The DNA here is from genome assembly GCA_964033795.1 of Lymnaea stagnalis. Classification (NCBI taxonomy): domain Eukaryota; kingdom Metazoa; phylum Mollusca; class Gastropoda; family Lymnaeidae; genus Lymnaea; species Lymnaea stagnalis. Next base: position 614,928 of record CAXITT010000173.1, read on the forward strand.
CAAATTCATTTCAGTTTGATCTATATTAAAAATATTTTTAAGTCTTAACTAAAGAAACACTTAAAATTCCTTGTTAAGCTTGAAAACTATTGAAAATAATTGTAAAAATACAAGAGGCCCTTTTGATTCGTATCCATAACATATTGCATAGATTTCAAAGAGTATTGCTATGCTCTGGACAATGTATCATTTTCAAAGCATTCACCTTGGCTAACATTAACTTGGAGTTACATCAAGATTTTCAGTACAAAAATTGTGCTTCAAATTTCTTTTTGAACGCATTACTTTGTTTTAGTATATAATATAGTGCGTTCAAAAAGAATTTTGACCAATATTTTAACGTGTAAACTGAAAAAAAGATACGACCAAATTTCCGTTCGATCATTTTTCCGTCGAAAAAATTTCTTTCGATCAAATTTCCGTTAACCTTCTTGATAAGAAGAAACGCCAAAACTTATTGATCTTCCAAGATCAACAGTGAAATTTTACAAGGCTAAGACGACATAGATTGAACATATGACCTTGAGCAAATATAGCATGTATAGTGATAATACTATCGGTATTTTAGTGACAGATTGATTCATACAACTTCTATTCAGAATTTTCTGTATTTCATTATGTATATGTATTAGCTAACAATGGAGGGGACTTTTAAGATAATGTAAATATCCATTGTGAATAAATACTTGCAGTTATTTTCCCCTTTGACAAATTGTTTCCCTCTAATTGTATATAGATAGATTGTTATGTTTGTGTGGTAATTTGGCTTAAATAATTTAATCCCCTAGACAGAGTGCCAAGAGGATGTCTCATACGAAAGAAACCCCTAACATGTAAAACATAAGTCAGATCAACACACACACACACACACATATATATATATATATATATATATATATATATATATATATATATATATATATATATATATATATATATATATATATATATATATAAATGTATATATATATATATAAATATATATATAAATATATATATATTACAACTTTTAACCTGGTCATGATATGTTATAGCTAATTCCCAGTTTTAAACTTTAAATTTAGCCAACCGAAAAAATGTATTGGTGTTTTGCCTACTTAACGTGTGTTCCTAGTTAACAGTAGTATTTTAATGTCATCTCCGCACTAGGACGCAACATTACATTTGATTTTCTAAGACTATTTACGCGACACGGAAAGCTGCATGAACCAATCAGCCGAGAAGCTGCATGAACCAATCATCGCTTACCTCTGCTCATACGTTCAGCAACCTCTGCTGTGTGAAACGGCAAGAATCGCGACAAGCAAAGACTATTTCGCTACATTACTTCATTCTACGGCCAAAAACAAATGATAATAATTGTAAAATCAAAATTTGTTTACCACTAAGAAAAAATAACTACAGATAAAGACAAGTCACCAAAAAAATTATTTCTACATTAAAAGTTTAATTTATTTTTTATAAATAATTTATTCATTTATTTTTTAAATCTCCACGTTAAGTGAGGAATACGTCTTTAAGTAAATAAAATATAAAAAATTGGTTTTAATTTAGACATAAAACAGGTGTTTTTACTTTTTATATTTATATGACAATGTCGTCTATCTTCACTAACTACACATCCTTGTTGGGATCAAGGGAAGCCATTTTTATTTTTTTTTAAAATCATTTCAGGACAGAAAGTTTTTCGCTAGCTTAGCGCTAGTTACAATTAATATACGGTAAATATTAATTTGAAAATCTAACTGGAACTCATAAGGTCAAAACTATCTCCTTTTTTTAACGAGGAGTCTGGACTTCGATTTTATCATGATTGCTTGCCTTGATAATAAATTTGGAGCCTGGTACTTCCTATTAGTTATAAAATAACTAAAATGAAATAAAGTTTAAACGTAAATATTATTCAAAAACATTTATACATACATAAACATTAACATATACATTTATATACGTATATAGGTCCTGTTCATTGTGAAAGGGCATGTGGGGACATTCCTGAAAGGATCGACACTCGTGGCACTCCTCCTATGCAAAGACTAAACTCAATATGAGGCTAACAGAACAGCAGCGTCTGAACACAACAGACAAGCCAGAAGAGCTCAATTTCACTATGTACCTGGAGCGGTCCCATCAAATTCCCTGCACTTTCTTCACCAGAACTTTTCGTGCCTGAATTGAACTGATCAGCCATCTGCGCACCTACAGATAGATTAAGACCCACTGATTAGCCATCTGCACACCCACAGATAGATTCAGACCAACTAAATAGCCATCTGTGCATCTACAGGTAGATTTAGACCCACTAATCAGTCATCTGCACAACCACAAATACATTCAGGCAAACATCTGCGCAACCACCGATAGATTTATACCCACTGACCAGCGATCTGGCCACCGACAGATATATCCAGGCCCAACAAAAAGCCGTTGTTTAATAGGGTCATGATCAATTTTCGAAGGACGAACTACCATCTTTCTGTATTCTAAAAAGTTGTTAACTTTGTCATGGTGCCCTTGCACAGACAGAATTAATGGCACAAATATATGTTGGTTCATGGAAACCTGAAAATGAAAAATACTGACATTATACATATGTTGGTTCATGGACACCTGTCACATACAGAAAATACTGACATTATATATATCTGTTAGTTCATTGAAACATGTCACGCATGTATATACTTACATAAAATATAATATGATGTTGGATGGCGCGTCTTCACTCATATTAAAATATCAGTTTTTATTTTCTATTCAAATTTTATTTTAAATTTAAGATCGATTGCATTTTTAGATAAACCATCGCCGGAAGTTTGACAAAAAAAAAAAGGAGTTGTTTATACAGTTCTTGCGAGTTATCTTCACCTATCGTCATCAGCATAATCTGTACCAGTGGAGTGCATGTTTTCGGTTGCTGCTTTGATAATAAACAGCAAACGATCAAGCCTAACAGCTGATAAACTACATCGCGTTTGTTTTATTCATGACCATTACCAACTGATATTTTAAGTGCCTATCAGGTATTAAGTTACAGAAACTGAATGAATGGAATGCATTCATGCACTGTATTAGTAGGACAGCTTAGAAAACTGTTTTTGCTTCTTTTTTTTTCTTTTTTTTTGAAAAATTAAAACTTTTTCTGAAGTATTGTAAAAGTGTTTTATTGCTGAAGTTTTATTACTTCATTATTGGGTACGCTTCAGCCGAACTTACAGCCGAATATTTCGTAATCAGCCGAAAATCAGCCGCAAATGTCAATTTACGGAGAAATCCGGCTAATCCGGATATTAGCCAAAACATTATGTCAGCCAGCCAAAATTTAAAAAAAATTCGGCTGGCAGGTCCACTTGGCGCCTCTTCATTCATATTAAAAAATATAATTTTTAATTGATACGTAATGTATTTGCTATATTACCACTTCATGTATTTGCTATCTTACACGTTACTTATTTGCTATATTACCACTTAATGTATTTGCAATATTACCAAGTAACGTCTTTGCTATATTACCACGTAATGTCTTTGCAATATTACCACGTACTGTATTTGCCACATTACCACGTAATGTCTTTGATATATTACCACGTAATGTATTTGCTATATTACCAAATAATGTATTTGCTATATTACTGACGAAATGTAGATCTTAATGTCCTGTGGTAATCCACCCGTCGAAGCCAGACGCTCATGCGTGGAACATCATAGACTCTTACTTGATCACACAAACCAATGTAGCAGACATAAACACAGCAACACTGAATATATTGAGACGAGTTCAATGCTATAATTTTAGTATGCCTCGTCAAAACCTGACAGACAAATGTACTTCAACAATACAACTCGTACACTAGAGATCAACGTTCCACTTCAACGATCCATCTAGCCGAATCCTCACACACAGAACGAGCTACGCCTCGAAAATCCCACAACGGCCACCCATGCTTTCTATCAACCATAACAACAACTAAAACCCAAAGCGTCATTTCCCCTTAACCGAACACGTCACAACACTCTCACATATTCGATACAGCTACACATGAAATCTCTAAACTAAACATCTTTTCCCTATACCAAACATGACAACAGTGATCTACACATAACAACAGTGATTCTTACACCCTTGACATGTGCCCCCCTCTTCCGCTTAGATTCTACTCCCCGAGTAGAATCTTCCAAAAATCAAAAGACAGGGTATGGAATCACTGTCGGGCCATACAGCAAATAATACTCTCAAAACAAACCTCCCGTTTAAATTACACTGTTCTATATTTATTCGAACTACATCAAAATTACAGCATGTGTTAAATCATCATTGCATCGATATTACAATACCATATCACAACAGTGACGAATACAATAGCAAGACAATGTACCATTTCTAACTTCGCTTTATCCGAAGAGTCGATTTTCAAAACGCAGTATCCAACATTTGTGTTAAAAAAATTAGATAACTGTACAGTCTTGTAGAGCAAACCATGTTCCTTTAGGACCTGTTAAAGTTGACCTACAAAACACATTTTAATCCTATATTATTCTATGTCTAAAAATGATTTTATTTTCAAAACGCCGTGTGAATTTTTTTTTATTATTATCAAAATGCTGTATATATTTTCGAACCAATCCGTGTGATTGGCAAGATATTCTGTGACATTCTGCGCATGCGCACTAAGCATCACAACGCGAAACAACAACAAACACGGTGCATAACGAAAGCCTGGATGAAAGAGTTGTTGGTACTTTAAAATCTCGAAAAAGAAAGAAAGAAAGCTAAAAACGAGAAAAAAACAAACAAATCATTTCGTCATTCAAGCGGAGGAAAGATCCCCTGGGTGACGTATCATCACGATCAATGGTTCTGCAAGGTGAGTTACCGGTAACTTGATTAAAAAACCACTAAATTTCATTTTACATTATTATTATTACTAGAAAAAAATGACCCGATGTTATCTGAATAATAATGGTAGATCCTTTGCGATAATTTCTAACTGCTATTGCAAAACTCATCACAATTCATAAGTTTAAAAATGTAATGATATTTACGTTTCTCACATCATAAGTTTTGAGAAATATTTATCTGCTATTTATTTTAGGCCTACCCTACTCCTTTTCACGCTCTTAAGCTACTCCCCCACCCCCTCTAAACATGACCTTAAATAACACAGTCTAAATTATCACTAATTACATAACTTTTGTCACTAAAGTAGTTAATTTAGGGACAATTACTACGTTAGAGAATTACTTTAGATACCCCTTTTTGTGCCCTTGAATCACAACTTTTTTTCTCTAAAAATTGTTTTAAAAAACTTACCTTAACAAAACTCTATATATGATATAAAAATATTTATATTATAGGAATTAGAAATATATTGATAACTTCAGCAAAAATTTAAGCACATTTCTCCTTTTTTAAAAAAAATAATATATTATCAGAAAATCATAAACCAATGAATTCTTTTATCTAAAGCAGAATCGCATAACCATTTTTCTCGTCTACAGATTTGAGTGTTGTTGTTTTTTTTTTAAATTTCAATGTTTAATCTCATAAAATACACATCTCTTTACTTTTTGCAAAGTAAAAACAAAAATATATTTTAAGTTTTTGAAAGTAAATATCATCATCGTCTGAAAGAATCAAAATCTTTGAAGTATCATCATCGTCCGAAAGAATCCAAAGCTGTGAAGTATCATCATCGTCCGAAAGAATCCAAAGCTGTGAAGTATCATCATCGTCCGAAAGAATCCAAAGCTGTGAAGTATCATCATCGTCCGAAAGAATCCAAAGCTGTGAAGTATCATCATCGTCCGAAAGAATCCAAAGCTGTGAAGTATCATCATCGTCCGAAAGAATCCAAAGCTGTGAAGTATCATCATCGTCCGAAAGAATCCAAAGCTGTGAAGTATCATCATCGTCCGAAAGAATCCAAAGCTGTGAAGTATCATCATCGTCCGAAAGAATCCAAAGCTGTGAAGTATCATCATCGTCCGAAAGAATCCAAAGCTGTGAAGTATCATCATCGTCCGAAAGAATCCAAAGCTGTGAAGTATCATCCCCGTTCGAACCAATCAAACGCTGTAAAGTACTATCCCTGTCTGAAGCTGTGAAGTATCATTTTCAACCGAAGCTGTGAGTCACCCGTCCGACACTGTGAAGCATCAACCTGTTCAAGGTTGTGAAGTATCGATGCGTCTTCTATGTGAAACATCCTTGTCCATCTGTCCAAGGCTTTGTGTCGACAGTCCGAAGCTGTGTGAACTGTTCATCGGAGGCTATGTGTATCCCGTCCGAAAGAAACTCGACTGAAGCTGTGAAGTATCATTCCCGTCCGAGGCTGTGAGGAATCGACCTGTCCACTGTGTGTCGTTCGTACGAAGCTGCCTGAAGTGCTTGTCGGAAGCTGTGTGTCTCCTGTCCCAGCTGAATCACCTGTCCGATGCTCTGAACCGCTGATTGGTGTATTCCACTGAGCCTTAAACCACCAATAGCGGTACCCCTCCGCCGACATACGCCGTTGAGTCTGTACCACGCTTTTGTTATACATCTCGGTGGCTACTCACTGCTGTTGCAGTGCACCGCTGCTGCCGCATCCCGCGTTATGGGTCTCGCTGATTGCTGTGTCCCGCTGACTGCTGTGTCCGATGTTTGCTGTGTCCTGATGTTTGCTGTGTCCCACTGTTCGCTCCGTCCCACTGTCCATTGCACGAGGCAGGTCTTCCGCAACCAGATCATCACAGTGCCGTTACCAGACAAGCACCGCAACCACGACTGTATCATTGCCGTACCTACGACCGAAACGTCTCTGCGTCTACGATATGATCACCACAGAACCTGCTACTGGGTCAACAACGTAGGCACAAATCGGCCACAATTACTTAAAACTATTACATTTTTTTTTATATTTTGTGTGGCGAGGGCAAGGACAGGTCGCGTCAAGCACGATTAAGTAACATGTTAAGTACATAAGTATATAGTATTGTTATTTAAGATTATAGTATTTATCTTATCAATTGAGAAATGATGTACAGTATTTGAAATATAATTTTTTAGGGGTAACTTATTTTAAATGAAATTAAGATAAACGTAGAGTAAATAATAACCGAAATTGGGGAGTTGGGAAAAAGGGCCTCAGATTTAAGGGACAGGAGTTAGAGCAATATCTAAGGAACCAGGGGGGGGGGAATACAGGAGGATGAACGGGAAGAAAGAAAAGAAGGGAAGAAGAGGAGCGAGAAGAAAAGGGAAGAAGGGAGGAAGAGCAGCGAGGAGAAACGAGAAGAAGGGAAGAGCGGAAAGAAAATAGAAGACGTGAAATAGAGACGATGAGATCGAGATTAGAGGCAGCGATCAGACAGGCTAAAGTAGATGCAGAAATAGCGGCAGAATTAATCAGGGCTCAAGAAATGTATAATGGTGATAATAGTGAGTGTGATGTGGTAGAGAGGGATAGCTCTAGAACAGACGGGATAATTAGTATTAACTGTAATAATCCACACACTAGAGGGAATAGTTTTAGGGACTGGGCAAGGGAGGAAATACAGTTAACCCATTACAGGGCAGGAAGTGAAATTAAAAAGAATCAGTTCAGATGGGATAATAAGTTTAAAATATGGGGGAAACTAACAGACGGGGATAATTTAGAAACCGGGGAAGGCGTTAAGGAAGCTTGGAGGCCATTAGTTGAGGTTGAAGAGAGTAAAGTCCATCGATTAGCTTATTAAAATGAGTAAATTGAAAATATTACTGACTTTTTGGAAGAGTTTAGCTATCCAGAGGAATTTCAAGCCATTTTAACAGAGTGTAGGGACTCGGAGATCTCTGTAGCAGCTAGGGAAGTAGTAACCATAATAGAAAAACAGTGGGGAAGTACGCGATAAAGATTTTGTAAATGTTCAACATGTGAATTAGGATTTTGTACAGGACAAGATTTTTCATAAAATAACACATGATGCTTGTGATAGAGTCCAAACTGTAGACTTTCTTAATAAAAATTTGGTTTGTGATTTTGGAAAGGATTTTTTTTTTGATGGAGTTCAAGATGATACTATTGATACTGCACTAACTACATTTGATAATTTACAACATGAGAGCTATGATATTGAACAGCAGAGAATCCTTTGATATTGTACAAGAGGACCCCTTTGATAGGGCACAAGAGAGATGCTCAGATGATGTACCAGAGGGTTCTTTTGCTTTCGTACAACAGGGAGATTGTGGGTTTATGTGGAGGTGAATGATTTGTGTTTTGCACGTGATTTTGTAAGTGTTAAGACCTGGTCAGGTGTAAGTGTTAGGACCTGGTCAGGTGTACGTGTTAGGGCCTGGTCAGGTGTAAGTGTTAGGACCTGGTCAGGTGTAAGTGTTAGGACCTGGTCAGGTGTAAGTGTTAGGACCTGGTCAGGTGTAAGTGCTAGGACCTGGTCAGGTGTAAGTGTTAGGACCTTGTCAGGTGTAAATGTTAGGGCCTGGTCAGGTGTAAGTGTTAGGACCTGGTCAGGTGTAAGTGTTAGGACCTGGTCAGGTGTAAGTGTTAGGACCTGGTCAGGTGTAAGTGTTAGGACCTGGTCAGGTGTAAGTGTTAGGGCCTGGTCAGGTGTAAGTGTTAGGACCTGGTCAGGTGTAAGTGTTAGGACCTGGTCAGGTGTAAGTGTTAGGACCTGGTCAGGTGTAAGTATTAGGACCTGGTCAGGTGTAAGTATTAGGACCTGGTCAGGTGTAAGTGTTAGGACCTTGTCAGGTGTAAGTGTTAGGACCTGGTCAGGTGTAAGTGTTAGGACCTGGTCAGGTGTAAGTGTTAGGACCTGGTCAGGTGTAAGTGTTAGGACCTGGTCAGGTGTAAGTGTTAGGACCTGGTCAGGTGTAAGTGTTAGGACCTGGTCAGGTGTAAGTGTTAGGACCTGGTCAGGTGTAAGTGTTAGGACCTGGTCAGGTGTAAGTGTTAGGACCTGGTCAGGTGTAAGTGTTAGGACCTGGTGAGGTGTAAGTGTTAGGACCTGGTCAGGTGTAAGTGTTAGGACCTGGTCAGGTGTAAGTGTTAGGACCTGGTCAGGTGTAAGTGTTAGGACCTGGTCAGGTCACGTTGTTTGCGCAGTCCCAAGTCGTGGGCGTAGATACAACACAGTAGAATTTCTAGAAAACGACTTCATGTGGAGCTACGTGTTGCTCAAAGTTTTGATTAGCTCGATTGAGGTTGATAATTCACAACTTTTTATTAGTTTGGACGAGGATAAAACTTCACAGCTTTTGACTAGTTTGGATGACGATACTACTTCACAGCTTCTGACAAGATGATTCTATGTTCAGACGGGCCCCCAATGTCAAGCTGTAGATGTCATTTTCCTATGGTAATCCACCCTTCGAGGCCAGACGCTCATCCTTGGGACATCATAGACTCTTACTTCATCACACAAACTAGTGTAGCCGACATAAACACAGCAACACTGAATATATTGAGACGAGTTCAATGCTATAATTTTAGTATGCCTCGTCAAAACCTGACAGACAAAAGTACTTCAACAATACAACGCGTAAACTATAGATCAACGTTCCACTTCAACGATCCATCTAGCCGAATCCTCACACACAGAACAAGCTACGCCTCGAATATTCCACAACGTCCACCCATGCTTTCTATCAACCATAACAACCACGAAAACTAACGCGTCATTTCCCCTTACCCGAAAACGTCACACCACTCTCACATATTCGATACAGCTACACATAAAGTCTCTATACTGAACATCTTTTCCCTACCAAACATGACAACAGTGATCTACACATAGCAACAATGATTCTCATACCCTTGACAATTACCATGTAATGTATTTTGTATATTACCATGTAATGTATTTGCAATATTACCACGTAATGTATTTGCAATATACCTCGTAATGTATTTGCTAAATTACCCTGTAATGTATTTTCTATATTACCAAGTAATGTATTTGCTATGTTACCACGTAATGTATTTACAATATTACGACGTCATCTATTTGCTATATTACCACGTCACGTATTTGCTAAATTACCAAATCATGTATTTGCTATATTACCAAGTCATGTATTTGCTATATATTACCCCTAAGTACATTTTATACCGTTAATTCCGTCATCATTTCCAGGTAAGATTTGAGTCGCTTCTGTTTGAAATTTATGATGTTATCTATTTTAAAAACAGATTTTACCAATGCTGCACATTCTGTGCACAAATTTGTGTCAAAGATGAACATTGCGTGCACTCAGTTCAGATTGGGGTTAAGATGAAAAGCTCTTAAATAATTTCTACATTGGAAAACATCATGTTTACAAACCATTTAGAAGAAAAGGGCTTACACATTTAGTGACTATTTGTTGTTTATTTTAAAAGATAGATCAACACATTTCTTAATGAGAGATTGTTGTCAAATCTCTATCATGGATCTCTCGCACGAGGTAACATGTAATATTGAAATTATCGTCTACATCTTAATCTTGCAGCAGTCGATTGGTTTGATTTAGAATTATAATTTTGTAAGTTGTCACGTAAGCAAGAACGAGTTTATTTTATCAACTGCAAGTTACTTAACTAGACGTTCTAAATGGCGTGGTTTAGAGAGCTTCACCCTGCACATGAGGTCAAGGGAATTTCTATGCTTTACAAGGATACGGGTAACTGAATGTTTTCGAGCCCCCCCCCCCTTCCACACCCTATCAAATTCAACAGATTGATAAGGTAAACCGCAAAAAAAAAAATTTAATTCTTTATCAGGCCATTTGTTGTTCTATCAACGCAATGGCGTGGTTTAGAGAGCTTCACCCTGCAAATGAGGGCAAGGGAAATTCTCTGCTTTACAAGGAAACGGGTAACTGAATGTTTTCGAGCCCCCCCCCCCCTTCCACACCCTATCAAATTCAACAGATTGATAAGGTAAACCGCAAAAAAAAAAATTTAATTCTTTATCAGGCCATTTGTTGTTCTATCAACGCATTTTAAGGTTAGGTCCACTATTTTGCCATAGTTTACACAGAATCAACATCTGGCTGAAAATAAACCATTACATAGAAAGGCGAGTGTGTTAAAACTGATCTTGGCGCACCAAGCTTCAATCATAATTGTAACAATCATTTGTGATGATGATGTTACTTGTGAATGTAGTTGTAGTGTCTAGTGTTAATTATTCACGTTTACAAAGCACGAGGGGAAGTCCATTGATTTAGCATAACAAACAACTTAATATAATTAAATGTAGAAATTACACTATAAGGAAATGCATAATACACATCTCTGAAATTGGAGGAAATTATAACTGATGTTATCTATTTACTTCATATATGACTTTCACACCGATCTATTGTATAAGTAACACGATGCCATCAGATGTATTGCAAGGAGCCTATCTTCACTCTTCCATTTTCACTTGTCTCCCAATATTAATCTATTGTCCTTGGTCACATTCACCAAATGTGATTGGTCAAATTTTTTCAAATTCATCTATTGTCATTGGTCACATTCATCTATTGTCATTGGTCATATTCATCTATTGCCGCTGGTCAAATTCATCTATTTTCATTGGTCACCTTGAAATTTCTATAGATTTAAAATAGAGATCGCAACAACATTATTACATTCATTTACTTTTTTTTTTTTCACTATTACAGGTGATGCTGATAATGGTAAGAGTTTTAACAGTTAATTTATCTCCCATAAATATATCTTTATAATATCTTTAATAATAGCTCTAAGGATGTATCTAATACTATCTCTAATAATATTTCTAATAATAACTCTAATAATATCTCTAATAAATCACTGATAATATCTCTTAATAATATCTCTAAAAAAATCTCGAATTAAATTTCTAATAATATCTCTAATAATATCTTTAATAATATCTCTAATTATATTATGTGAGTATCTCTTAATAATATCTTTAATAATATCTCCAGTAATATCTCTAATAATATCTTTACTAATATCTGTAATAATATCTCGAATAATTTCTCTATAATATTTCTTAATAATATTTCTAACAATATCTCTAATAATATATTTTATATATCTCTCAATGTCTTTACACCTAATAAAACTTATTTCACACAGATGACGTTGCACTTTGTCCTCCCGTCCGATTGTGTCCAGGTTTGCAAGAGGAGCTTAATAAAAAGAGAACCCATTGATGTCTACAGAGATAAGTTCAACTCATACTGGAGCCAACCCAAAAAGTCGAAAGCAAAGGGGGATATAAGCAAGATCGAACAGTACTTGCGGAGTGTTCCCTGTGGTCTTATGAACTTTGACCCGGCCACCTTGATCGTCGGCGGTAAACGTGTCCCTTATTCGGCGTGGCCCTGGCATGTGTTACCATGCAAGAATCAAAAGTGCTGCGGTGGGACGCTGATATCCCCAGACATGGTCGTCACGGCTGCACACTGCATTAACTTCTCGGACATAGTCAGAACCGGCGTTAACAACCGTTACGGCAGTGACCGATCACGTGAGCAGGCGAGGAACGTCGCACACATCATCAAACATGAGGACTATCACAACGTCTTCGGTAATGACGTGGCGGTACTGCGTCTGGACCGACCGGTCAATATAACAGGTGACTTTGTGCGTCCGGTGTGCCTGCCGTACGTGGACATCATAGACATGCATAACTGCTACGTAGTTGGATCTGGAGAAACCAAGGACCGAATCTCAAACCAATATACGAAACAGATAAGGGTCAGGTATGTTCCTCTGAACATATGTCAGATGTTAAATCGAATATTCAGGTTCAAAATCGATGAGCGGTCATTGTGCTTTTTAGGGGTCAATGGAAACGACAGCGCCTGCAATGGGGATTCTGGGGGTGGGGTGCACTGTATCCACAACGGGAAATGGCACCTGGTAGGGGTGGTACACAGAGCGAAAATTGGATGTGATCCAAGATTCCCCACCATATTCATGGCTGTTAACTGGTTCTTGGAGTGGATACTAGAAGCGGCTCTTAACATGATAGATCCAGCTTTGCTCGGCTATTCTTGACATGATCGATCCAGATTTGTTCGACTAGACTTTATACAATCGATACAGCTTTTCGAGGCTAGACTTGAGATGATCGATCCGTCTTTTAGAAGCTAGACTTTAGCTATTTGATACAGGTTTGCGTGGCTAGATATGATATTTTCAAAACCCAATCAGTTGGCACCTAATCAAAGATGCTTTAATATATTACATTTTTTATTTCAATTTTTTTTTTTTTTTTTTTTTTTTTTTTAAACGAACTTTTTAAATTTTTTTTTTTTTTTTTTTTTTTTTTTTTTTTTTTTTTTTTTTTTTTTTTTTTTTGCATAACGAACTGTTTAAATATATGTTCTTCTTCGCTCACTTACTTTTGCATATAGCTTCAGAGCCCTTCAAATGTACAAACACGAACTTTATAAAAAGATGCATGAGGCATACATTTTTAATTTTTTTAAAATGTGTGCTTAGTGTTAAAATTAATTTTTCTTTCAAATTGCATCTCTCCTTCATTGAAATTTGTATCTGTTTTATACAACTGGCAACCATATGAAACAATACATCTAATAACACAAAAACTAAATGAAACAATACATCATATACAATTCACAAACTCAATGAAATAATGCATCTTTTACAATTTAGCAACTCAACGAAACAATACATCCTATAACACTGACCAACTCAATAAAATAATACATATTATACATCTAACCAACTCAGTTAAACAATACATCATATACAATTGACCTACTCAATAAAACAATAGATAGTATACAACTGACCGACTGAATGAGACAATGCATCTTATATAACTGACAAACTCAAAGAAACAATGCATCTTATACAACCGACCAATTCAATGAAACAATACATTTTATACAAATGACCAACTCCAGAAAACAATTTATCTTATACAATTGACCAGCACAAGGAATCAAGACAACTAATACAATTGACCAATTCAATGAAACAATTCATCTTACACAACTGACCAACGCAATGAAGCAATTCATCTTACACAACTGACCAACTCAACGATACAATACATCTTATACAACTGACCAACTCAACGATACAATACATCTTATACAACTGACCAACTCAAGGAATCAACACAAGTAATATTACTGACCAACTCAATTAAACTATACATCGTATGCAACAATACATTTTATGCAATTTTACAACTTAAGAAAAAATGCATATTATACAACTGAATAACTCAAAGAAACAATACATCTGATACAACTGACCAACTCAATGAAACATGGCATGTGATACAACTGAACAAATTGATAAAACAATGCATCTTATACAACTGACCAACTCATTGAAACAATACATATTTTACAAATGATCAATCAAATGAAACAATACATCGTATACAAATTCATGACTTAATAAAAATGAAACTTATACAACTGACCAACTCAACGAAAAAATATATCTGATACAACTGACAAACTCAATGAAACATTGCATCTGAAAAAACTGAACAACTTGATAAAACAATACATCTTATACAACTGACTAACTCGATGAAACAATACATCTTATATAACTGACCATCCCTCTGAAAAGATAAATGTTATACAACTGATTAACTCAATGAAACAATACAGTTGATATAAGTGACCAAATCAACGAAACAATACATCTTATACAACTGACCAAATCAACGAAACAATACATCTTATACAACTGACCAAATCAACGAAACAATACATCTTATACAACTGACCAAATCAACGAAACAATACATCTTATACAACTGACCAAATCAACGAAACAATACATCTTATACAACTGACCAAATCAACGAAACAATACATCTTATACAACTGACCAAATCAACGAAACAATACATCTTATACAACTGACCAAATCAACGAAACAATACATCTTATACAACTGACCAAATCAACGAAACAATACATCTTATACAACTGACCAACTCAATGAAACAATACATCTTATACAACTGACCAACTCAAGGAAACAATACATCTTATACAACTGACCAACTCAATAAAACAATACATCTCATACAACTGACCAACTAAAGGAATCAACACATCTAATATTACGGACAAACTCAATGAAACAATACATCTTATACAACTGACCAATTCAATGAAACAATACATTTTACACAACTGATAAACGCAATGAAACAATACATCTTATACAAATGACCTACTCAATGAAACAATCCATCTTATACAACTGACAAACTCAATGAAACAATACATTTTACACAACTGACCAACGCAATGAAACAATCCATCTTATACAACTGACTAACTCAATGAAACAATACATTTTATGCAAATGACCAACTCAACGATACAATACATCTTATACAACTTACCAACTCAAGGAATCAACACAAGTAATACTACTGACCAACTCAATGAAACAATACATTTTATGCAAATGACCAACTCAACGATACAATACATCTTATACAACTTACCAACTCACGGAATCAACACAAGTAATACTACTGACCAACTCAATGAAACAATACATCTGATACAACTGAACAACTTGATAAAACAAGTATCTGCAATGACATTATCTTTGGCTTTAATATGTCTGATGTCCGAATTATATTCTTGTAAAAATAGGCTCCATCTTAAGAATCTTTGATTTTTGGAGACCATCTTATTCAAAAATTTAAATGTTAAAGGATTTTGATCGGTAAAAACAAGTACTGAATGTAAAGAACAACTGACATAAAAATCAAATTGTTGGAGAGCAAGAATTAAGCCTAAACATTCTTTTTCTACTGTGGAATAGTTTTTCTGATGGAAGTTAAATTTCTTTGAGAAATAAAAGGCAGGATGATCTACATTGTGATCATCTACTTGAACAAGAACTGCACCAATGCCAACATCACTGGCATCTACAGCTAATTTAAACTGTTTATTAAAGTCTGGTGCAATTAGAACAGAAGCATTAGCTAGTATATTTTTAATGTTGTCGAATGCTTCTTGACAACATCTGACCAATGAAATGTTGCATTTACTTTAACATATTACTTAAAGGAGAAGCAATAGCTGAGAAATTTTTGCAAAATTTTCTAAAGTAACCTGCCATGCCCAAAAATCTCAATAACTGTTTTCTAGTAGTGGGTGGTGGAAGGGATACAATAGAATTCACATTTATTTAAGTTTACAGTTACATTTGCCTGCATACATTTTTCAAACAGAGATCTTAATTGGTTTACATAAGATGAAAAATCTTGACTATAAATAATTACATCATCAATGTAGGCGCTGCAATTTTCCTGGTCAGCAATAATGTTATTAACTAGATGTTGGAATGTAGCTGGGGCATTTTTCATTCCAAACGGCATTACTTTATATTGGTATAAACCATCTGGAGTACAAAAAGGCAGAGATTTCATTTGCTCTGTCAGGTAGAGGAACCTGGCAATAACCTTATATTAGGTCTATCTTGGTTACATATTTGGCATCACCCATTCGATCTATAAGTTCGTCTAACTTTGGAATCGGAAAGGAATCAGTCTTTGTGAATGCATTCACTTTCCTGAAGTCAGTACAAAACCTGTAACTTTTGTCAGGCTTTGGGACTAAAATACATGGTAAACTCCAGTTACTAGAGCTTGGTTCAATGATATCATTTTCAAGCATGTATTTTATTTCAGACAGGATTACCGGTATTTCAAGTTTTTCCTGATTGACCCTACAGGAGTGTTGCTTGACCGGAACTGCATTGCCAATGTCAACATCATGTACAGCAATGTTGGTTTTATTAGGCACATCAGGGAAGAGTAAAAAAAAATCTGCAATAATAGACTTTACAACATCCTTCTCTGACAATGACAAATGTCCTAGTTTCTTATCAAAGTTGGCAAATACTTTTGAATTTTTAAGTTTGTAATTACCAACTTTTTCTTTTGGACACTATCAAAGGTTTCAGTAACATTTTCCTTAAGCACTGAAGTTACAATTGAAATTGTGTTAACATTAGGTTCTGAGGATGGACATTGATCAACAAATTTTCTGTCAACATGTTCTTTTAACATATTAATGTAACATAACAGTTTCTTTCTTTTATGATTTGGCGTTAACACTATGTAATTTAAATCATTAATTTTGGAATCAACTACATAAGGACCAAAATATCTAGCTTTTAGTGCCTGCCCTGGTATCGGCAAAAGCACAAGCACTTTGTCCCCTGAAGCAAACTGTCTGAATTTTGACTTTTTGTCATACCAAACTTTCATTTTAGATTGAGAATCTTTTAAATGTAATTTAGTCGAATTAACGGCATTAAAAAGTTTAGTTTTACATTTTAGGACATAATCAAGAAGTCCTTCCGTGGGTGCCGATGACATCCACGTTTCTTTTAAAAGTTTAAGGGGATCGCGAACCGTGTGGCCAAACACCAGTTCGAAGGGGCTGAATCCAAGTGATTCCTGAACTGCTTCTCTTGCGGCGAACATTAGCATGTTGAGGCCTTCATCCCAGTCTTTCTCTTGTTCTAGGCAGTACGTTCTCATCATGTTCTTCAACATATGATGGAATCGCTCAAAATCTCCCTGAGACTCATGATGATATGCACTCAAAAAAGCAGTGTTCAATGCCCAATTGGTTCATTACGTGTTTGAATAGTCCAGCCTTGAAGTTGGTTCCTTGATCAGACTGTACAGATTTCGGAAGTTCAAAAAATGTAAAAAAAACTTCGTCAAGGCTTTGACGATGTTCGGAGTCTTGATATTACGAAGAGGAATAGCTTCTGGGAACCTTGTTGACGCACACATGATTGTCAGCAGGTATTGGTGACCTGATTTTGTCTTTGGCAGAGGTCCAACGCAGTCTATAATGACGCGACTGAAAGGTTCTTCGAACGCTGGAATGGGTTAAAAAGGAGCAGCTGGTATATTTTGATTTTGTTTCCCTACCACCTGACAAGTATGACATGATCTGCAGTAGTCAACCACATCTTTCTTGATTTTGGGCCAAATGAAGTGCGACGTGATTTTGTGATATTTCTTGTTTTCTCCCAAATGGCCTGAACGTGGTGAATCATGGGCTAAGTTCAAGACTTCGTTCCGGAATGGGGTAGAAACTACTATTTGATGAACTATCCTCTATTCTTCGTCAGCATTATCGCATGGAGGTCACTATTTAAGTATGTCATCTTGAAGGTAATAACATACAGGGAACTGTTCAGCTTCCTCCTGGGTTAAAGCGTTCTCTCGAAGTTTGAATATTTCTGGATCACTCTTCTGCTCTTCAATAAGTTGCGTTCGAGTTGGAGTCTTCTGATTGTTTGACTCTTCCTTTAGACTGGGAAAAATGTCTTTCCCGGGTCAATTTCAGGAAGGATTTTATTGCTCTTTTTTTTAGAAATCTCTTCTTTGGAGATCTTGGAATTCATGGCCCTTGTCACAGAACATGCTGGATACATATAATTCTTGATCTTCTTCCTGATATTTAGTGAAACAAGGTTCATGAGTAACGATTGGTTCGGCTATTACCTTCCCACCAGCTAAGTCATTGCCTAGCAGCAACAAGATGCCGTCCAATGGTAATGTTGGTCGGACACCCACAACCACAGGTCCGGAGACTAGGTCTGATTTTAGGTTGATGAGATGTAAAGGTACATCTATGCATCCCAGCTCTACATCTCGTAACAGGATGTTGCTCCCAGTAGCAGTAGATTCAGACAAGGGAAGTTTACCCTCAAGTAACATGGACTGTGACTGTATCTCGTAAGATTTTGATTTGTTGTAGGCTGGAAAAATCAACTGACAGTGATACGAATCCTTCCGATATGAAAGGCATGAAGTTTTGTATGACATCAGTAGTGTCTGATGTAGAAGTTGGGACCTTGGTAGGTAAATACTTGTTGGAGTCTTGAGAACATTCGGCTGGGGTAGAGGAAGTAAAACTTTGTATAGAGTCTTCAAAACTTGCACACAAGTCCTCATTTTAGGGGCATGTCTTCTTCTTCTTCTTTATATTGAGGGCCGACGATAAATGTATTAATTTATTGATTATTTTAGCTCCTATGCATGTAGAGGGGATTAGCAACGTGTTATATAGGCGTCCCATTTTACTTTCATTCATCCACTGACCCCAATTCGGCTGCACTGCGCTATGAGGGTGTGGCTTGCTAAATATAGTCTCCCTTTGACCTCGGTTACCACTAATTAATCTATAGCCTGTTTATTATAAGAATTCAGTAGAATATTGTAGATGCGGGGGGAGCATTTACAATGCGTGTTCTGTGCCTGAAAAATCTAAGAAAAAGGCTGTACAAAGACGACAGATTGATTCACTGGAGCAGACGGCAGACAGCAGATGTACCTTTTTGCACATTGTAATTTTCTTCAACGTTGTACCGGTAAAAGAAAAACAGCATTCTGTAAGTAGTGTAAGTCAATGATTTTAATTATATTGCTTTTGATATTGTAATGTATAATAAACATAATAAAACGCATTAATTGTATTTGGCTCTGGTTCGATTTTCGAACTCTTTGTTAATTAATTTATTATTTGATATCGTCATTTGTTATTTACTGTTTTAGAACGAGCCATAAACTTAAATAAGAGATTAATTTCTCCATACTGACCACAGTCCGTAACACAATGTTTCTGTGCCTGGTGTTAAAGAGGATATCTCACTGGTTGCAAGGGCCACTCAGTTAGGGTATCATGAACGAGGGGGGGGGGGTGAAAGACCTGGGGCTACAGATACACATGTGTCAAGTTTAGCAGCCTCAATTGTTCCTTTTGGAAGCATTTTCCAGTCCCTGATTGTCTTTGACTGGCTGGTATGAGCCGGAACTGCCTGTCATGACCTCGTCGCTGTCTATGGGGGAGGGGGGCTTATTTCTGTTTAATGCTGGAGCAGTGGACCAGTCCATTATTTATCTTGTACATTATGGAGAGCCTGTATAGCAGTCGTCGTTCCTCCAAAGGTGACCAGCCCAGTTTTTCCAGCATGCTGCCAACACCAGATGTATTCCTGTAGTGGTTCAGAACAACATGTCAATGCTCTTCTGGGTTAATGGGTCCCATACTGAAGATGCGTAATCTAAGAGTGGCCGGACACAGGCTTTGTACGCTATTTCGTTCGAACTGGAGGTTTCGATCTTTAGATTCCGCCATAAGAACCCTAGGGTCTTGATTGTCTTGTTGAAGACAATGTGACGTTTGTATGAGATTGAAAATAGATCTTTAAAAAACTCAAGACTTTCAGAAGTGAATATTGGATAAGAAATTCGACTTTAAATTTGAGGATCCCGTTTTTAACGATTTCATTATATTTTGACCCAGGAGCGAGGAAAAGGTTGTGTAAATTTGTAATGTTAATATATCAATTTATCAAAATCCGTTACTGCTAAAGGTATTTCAAATGGTACACATCTTTTTAAAGTTAAGGACACATTTGTTTGAAGAAAAAAAAATGTTTTCTTTGTAGTCCATTAGAGTTAATATTGGTTGGGTTGGGCTATATTATATTGAAGAAAAAATTCTCAAAACCAAATGATATGAGAAACGAAAATATCTTTTTATAGATTTGTCTTTACAAATAGTGAAAGTCTCATTTTATAACTTTCTAAATATTTATTTGGATGCTGTTGAATTTTGTGTGTGTTGATTTTGCATTTTTATACAATACAGAGAAACCGGATTTAGTTGCTTTAGTAAAATTTGGATTTTGAGATGTTGAGACTTTGCAAGAAAAGGTGGAGTTTAAAGCAGTATGTCTCCATTATAATCCCGGTAACACCGGGTCATATATTCTAGTATATAAGAATGAGCTAAGCTGACCTTGGAACGGCTTCAATAGCCCAAAGTATAAAATTCCCTTTAAGTGCACGAAAGTTAAAAGGATTGAACTAATAAGAATTTCTTTAAAAAATGAAGATTTTTTTGTTTCAGTTGATGTAAATCGAATCCGTTTAAATCCGATAAAATAAATATGCTTGTATGTAAATATGTGTGACTGAAAGACTGTTTCAGCTTGGTCTAAACTGCTCGACAGAACAAGCATCAAGTAAACCAATAGCCACACGACGAACGAAGACGCGTCTTATCGCGCTGGTCGTCGTAAACAACGTCCAATGAAATACCGCCATGGTGACAGCCGTGTCAATATTGTTGCTGGTGGTGATTGCTATGAAGAGCCTTTTGATGAAGCTTTCAGGAAAGAGCAGGACAACGGAAATCAGCCACCTACTGTGTCATCGATCTTGCCCGTTCCCTATACGTCAAGGCCAAGGTCACAGCCAGTGGCTCATGATTTCGCACCACCTCGTCGGTGTGTGACGAAATCAAATCTAGTAGTTGTCGACAGTCAGCCTTTTGTGAGGTCGCAATCACGGCACTTCGGGGTGCTGTATTTCAACTCGCAGTCATGCAGGAACAAGACATTTGATGTGTGTGATCTTATTTTAGAGAGCACGGCCGAGCATGTGTTCATTACGGAGACGTGGTTTAAGCAGGTCGGAGATGAGGTTAAGCTGCAAGAAATTACAAATCCGGACTACCTCCTTCATTCCTGCCCAAGGCTGTCACACGGAGGCGGGGGTATTGCCGTCCTTTACAGGTGCTCCCTCAAGAATAGTGTGGCGTTCTTAAAATCGGATCAGTTTGTTTCATTTGCGATTTGCAAGATGCAACTTAACTATTGTGAGCAAGCGATTACGCCTCTGTGCATATACAGGCCACCTCCAAATAAGCGAAATAATTTGAAGGTCTCCCAGTTTACTGCTGAGTTTATACAGCTCATAGACACGTACGCCTCTACAAATAACAACGTCATCATAATAGGTGACACTAATTGCCACTTTGATTCCACCACTAACAGCAATGTGAAGACTCTGAAATCAGCTCTTGACACATACAGTATGATCCAGCTTGTCAGTGTCCCGACACAGAAGAGGGGTCACATCCTGGATTGGCTTGTTGTCAGAGAGGACCACGCAGCTGTAATACCCAACCTCATTATTGAAGATAAAATGATATCTGATCACTTTCCCATATTCTTTGACTTTGACTTCAGGAAGCCAGGGCGCCCTCTGCGCACATGCAGTCACATCTCGTGACCTCCGGAAAATCCTGTGACAGACTACAACAATTGCCTTCGAGTCATCATAGACAAACATGCACCACTGACCACAAGGCGAGTTACGGACCGCCCTTCCGCCCCATGGCTCACGCCCGAAATTAAGGACGCGAAGCAGAAGCAGTGACGTGCAGAACGCCGATGGCGGAAGTCGGGCTTGACCGTGCACAGACAAATCTTTGTTGACCAAAGGGAACGAACCAAAAAGTTGGTCCTTGCAGCTAGGACAGAGCATGTCAGTCATCAGATTATAGACAGCAGCTCAAGCAAGGACTTGTTTCGCATTGTGGGTCTGCTGACCTGTAAATACAAGGATACATCTATGCCAAATAACATTGCTGTAGGCGAGCTTCCAGACGCTCTAAATGACTTCTTTATTATAAAAGATAAGAGGATCAGGGTGAGACTTGACAGCTCTTGCATCGATGCTGCCCCAGCCCAGAATTCTCACTCTTCAACGGCTCTCCTGTGTGTGAATTTGTTGAAGTCAATGAATCTAGTGTGAGAAAAATCCTGGATGATACCTCAAGAAAGTCATGTTCGCTTGATCCTCTTCCAGCAAGGCTGTTGTATGAATGTCTGGATGAAATAGTCCCCATTATCACTTGTATCAAAAATCATTCCTTGACCACTGGTATTGTTACATCGTCTTTTAAAGAGGCGGTTGTCACGTCACTGTTAAAGAAAGCAAATCTTGACCCAAATGTGATGGAAAATTATCGCCCCGTCTCAAATCTACCATTTCTGCCAGCAAAAAAAATAAAAAATAATTTTAAAAAATTGAGCAAAAATATTGAGTAAAGAGATAAGTTGACAGAACAATTCAATGAAGAATTTAATATAAAAAGCAAGTACACGTTTTTGAAAGTGATAATTTATTTTAAAAACTCATAAAACATTCAACCACTTAAAGCATCTTTGTTTGAGAACCACCCAACGTGTCTCAAGACTCATCAAAATATTCAACCGAGTTAAGCATCGCTTTTTGGAAACCACCACTTACCATGTTTCAAAACTCATCTCTAGACGAGCAAAGTTGGATCGAGCAGCTCAAGAGCTGCTTCCAGTATCCACTCCATGAACCAGTGAGCAGCCACATATATGGTGGGGAATCTTGGATCACACCCAGTTCTCGCTTGGCTCGCCACCCCTACCAGGTGCCACTTCCCGTTGTGGATACAGTGCACCCCACCTCCAGAATCCCCATAGCAGGCGCTGTCGTTTTCATTGGCCCCTACAAAGCACATTGACCGCTCATCGATTTTGAATTTCATTATTCGACTTATCATCTGACATATGTTCAGAGGCACATACTTGACCCTCATCTGTTTCTTATATTGGTTTGAGAGTCGGTCCTTGGTTTCTCCAGTTCCGGTTAAGTAGCAGTAATGCATGTCTATGATGTCCACGTACGGCAGGCACACCGGGCGCACAAAGTCACCTGTTACATCGACCGGTTGGTCCAGAAGCAGGACCGCCACGTCATTGCCGAGGACGTTGTTAAAGTCCTTATGCTTGATGATGTTTACGACGTACCTCATTTGTTCACGTGATCGGTCACCACCGTAACGGTTGTTAACACCGGTTCTGGCTATGTCCGATAAGTTAATGCAGTGTGCCGCCGTGACGACCAGGTCTGGGGATATCAGAGTCCCTCCGCAGCACAGCTGATAATTGCATAGTAACACATGCCAGGGCCACGCTGAATAAGGGACAATTTGGCCACCGACGATCAGGGTCCTTGGGTCGAAGTTCATAAGACCGCATGAAACATTCCGCATGTACTTTTCGATCTTGGTAATATTCACCGTTGCTTTCGACTTATCGTGATGGGTCCAGTACGAGTTGAACTCATCTCTGTAGTCGTCAAGGGTTTTTCGTTTTATCACGCTCCTCTTGCAGATCTCGGAAACTTCGGAAGGCAGGACACACTGCAACGTCATCTGTGTGAAATAAGTTTATCTAGTGTATCTTTGTTTTTACTTGTCTTGTCACATAATTGTTCACGGATAACAGCCATAGTTGCCACGTCTCCACCCCATTACACCTTTTTTTCCTTTTAGGTGAGTTATATAATATTTTGTTCTTTCAACTCGAACCCAGCAATGTGAGAACTTCCATTATAGAAAAACTTCCGTTGAATAATTTTTTTTTAAAACCAATTTCTTTCATGCTATTTCCGGTACCCATTGGATTTGGTATTTACCCCCCCCTCCCTCCCCCCAAACTACCACCTCGAGTTCACCGATATTAATTTTGATGAATTTAGTCTTCACTACATATGGTAGCATTAACTACACTGTGTACTGTATTATTAAAAACAGTACTTACTGTATATTAACTGCACAATCTACTGTCTTATTAACTACACTACGCACTATATTATTAAATACACTATGTACAGTATTATTAATTACACTATCTACTGTATATTAACAACAGTACGTAGTGTATTATTAACAAAAGTACGTAGTGCATTATTAACTACACTATCTACTGTATTATTAACTACACTATCTCCTGTATTATTAACTACACTATGTACTGTACTATTAACTACACTATGTACTGTATTATTAACTACACTACGTACTGTATTATTAACTGCACTATGTACTGTATTATTAACTGCACTACGTACTGTAGTATTAGCTACCATAAGTACAGTATTATTAACTTCACTATGTATTGTATTATTAACTACACTACATATTGTATTATTAACTACAATCTATATATATTTATATATATATATATATATATATATATATATATATATATAGAGAGAGAGAGAGAGAGAGAGAGAGAGAGAGAGAGAGAGAGATTTATATATTTATATATA